>CM076580.1:798720877-798982471 GCA_034641835.2 Pinus albicaulis
CTACATATATGTAGACATGAACAGACTTATACATGACATACTGCCGCCCATATAGGGGAAACTGGCTTTCAAAAAAATAGTGGAAGTAGAACCAGCTAAATTGAAACAACATATGATTTCCAGTGCTAAACCTGGCACCGCGAATAGCCAAAAACAATCCTGTAAGAAGAGAGACCATTAATCACCTTGAGTGGAAGGAGGAGACTCAACCACGCGGCAAGCATAAGCGTCGGGAGCATCCTCGTCTTGCACAACATCAATAGCATCCGGATTTTCCTGAATGGTAGTGTTCTCCTTCTTCTTGTCAGACGGGGCCAGAGAACCGCCATTCTTGAAGGCAGCCTCCACAGAATTTAATATGGGTTCCAGCGAGGAGCAACCCTCATCCGACTTCCGCTTCTGGCTAGCAATGGAAGGAGAATGGGGCCTATCGGTCGCCAAATGCCCCGGAGGAGAGTCAGAGAGCTCGGCATTCATATCGGGCGGTGCTTCTTTGAAGTCAATCGTGATAGTGGCTATGACCGTTGGCATGTTGAGAAGAAAGGGGAAGCGGAATTGCGCCCTGTGTTGCTGATTCAGGAGGAGATTGGAGAGTCTGCAAGCAGGCAGAGCAGTCCCACGACCAGCCGATGAGCCCCGACCACTACGGGTCTCAGGATACCGCCCCCTCATAGAATCAGACTGCGGATAAGAGGAGCTGGGCGAAGAGGGAGGAGGGTGTCGAGAGAGACCACCATGGCTCAATCCGCACCTGCTCCTCATTCTATGACGCAAATGAGGCATGATATTCAGGTGCTAAGAGTTGAACTTGAAGGTGCCGGGAGTTGCAGAGTGTGTCAGGTTATGCGTGCCTAAACTGAAGTCCAAATGCGGATGAGTATGAATCTCTTCAGCGCTAATGCCCAAAATCTGAGAGCAAAGGGAGGTTTGCGAGAAGTGCAACCCAGGAGCGATATTAATGCAGCAGGAGAGCGAGCACCTTCGACCTATGATAGTCCGAGAGCTTGTCTCAGAATCCACCAAGGAGCAGCAAGAACGAAAGGGCAACAGAGCCGAAGTAAACCGATCCGGAGAAGCCATAGCGCGGTAAATCGAGCTGGTGTTTGGGAAATTGTGCAGTGTAAATGCCCCAGACAGAGGATCGTTAATGCTATTAATTGCAGACCGAACACAAAGGAGGGTGGCGGTGGTAGAATCCCACGCGCCAACCCACCGCCTTTGCCACCTATTCATCGTGCCGACCACCCGCATCCGGGAGACAAAAGATTCATATTAACATTCCTCCTTTCCAACAATTACAAAATCCTTTTACTAGCTCACTTGGTGTAAAGTTACTTTATGAGAATATATGCCTTGGGTTCAAGTCTCTTTGTCAAACTTATTTTTCTAAAAATCTTTTTGTCAAGTTACTTTTTCTTAAAAATATTTTGGACAAGTTACCCTTTTTTTTTAAAGGGTTTTATTTAAAAAACACATGTAACTTATATTTTAAAGTTACTTTATCTAATAGAGTTTTTCACCCATTATAAAAAGTGAGACACTTACCATATAAAATCATTTTATCTTTTGTTTAAGATACAGTCTACTTGGTCGTTAGTTCAGAAAGTAACATTGTAAAAGTGACTCTTAAGTGGGTCACATAAAGTAGTATTTTTTTTTTAGGTGAGATTATTATATTAATTTTGGAAAAGAGGGGGAATTTTGTTTTAAAAAGTACAACTTTATCATCAAATTTCAACCTATTGCGTGACTACTCAACATATACTACAAATCTTCTTCAAAAAGGCATAACTTCTTCATCCAGAATCCGTTTTATTTTTAACTAGCCTAATTTTTCGAGATATTTCCATTGGAGATGTTAGTTTCAACCTTTTCAAATTTAGTTTTTAAAAATAGAAAGTGCATGCCCAGTTATTCTTAACATCACCAATGATTTCCAATGGCTATTCTACATGGTAGGCTTACTTATAAGTAAAGGGATTTATAGAATAACGCCAGGACTAGAATCTAAACCTATCGATGGAGATGAAAAGGCTAAATGGGAAAATAAACAAGATCAAGCACGAGGGTTGATAGGAATGGCCATTACTCAAGATCTTAGATTTAATATCCAAGAAATTGACTCCCCTAATGAAGCTATGAAAAATCTAGATACTATTTTTGGAATTAAAAATGAAATCAGAGCCAACGAGCTTGAAAATGAGTTGCTTACCTTGGACCCCAATAATTTATCCTATATTGAATATTTTTTGTCCAAATTCAAGACCCTTAGACTTTTGTTAGAAGGTTGTAAGGTCAAAAAGGAATATGGTAGTCTCATATATTCCATTCTTGCTAAATTACACCTTGCATACTTTGTATTTGTTTCCACCTTCCATTCCACTAGAGAAGCCCTTATTTCTCAAGGAACACCTTACAAGTACCACTCTTTTAATGCCTTTTTCAATTCTTTGATAAGAGAAAAGAAAAAATCTTACATGTTGGTGTTATTAATACTAGAAACTCTTCTAAGAAAGCCTTAGCAACCCAACAACAACCACATCCAAAGAATCCTAAGAAGAAACATCTTAAAAATAATGGTCCTAAACCAAACAAGGGTCTTAAAAAATATCAGCCACAAACTAAAAAATAAACTCAACAAACCGATAAGGAAAATAAAAACAAATGGAAGAAGACATATAGACATTGCAACTTTTGTAATTGTGATGGCCATGTAGAGTTAAAATGTTTTAAGAATATGGAAGCCTTGGAAGAGGTAATGAATAAGCACAACATGCATTTGGAGAAATCTTCAAATTCATCTTTGGGAATGGCACTTTCTGCATGTGGTTGTTAAGCATCAAGATATGGCTATGCATTGAATGTATCTTCTTCTTCTCATTCTCATGAGTGGCTCATTTATTCTAGAGCCTCTTACAACATGGCCAAAAATAAATCCATGTTTTCTTATTTAAATAATTGTCACACCAAAAATATTTATGTTGGTGATGATAGATTTCTTTGTGTTATAGGGTCTGAAACCATTCATATAGATAGTGGCCAATTTAATGATGTATTATGTGTGCCTACCTTGTCCTACAACATTCTACCTATTTATCAGATAACTCATTCAAGTGAAGGAAAAACAATAGAGTTATCACCTCATGGTGTTGTAATTAAGGACCTAAGAGATCCTAGACATATTTTAGCTACTCGCATTGCTGATGATTCCAAAAGGTTGTATAATTTTGACATATTTGGGTCGCCATGTCTTCCCTTCATTTTTTTTTCTCATAATGATGAAGTTAGAAAACATTGGCATGATAGTTTTGGTCACTTAAACCTTTTCTCTCTTCAAAATATATGTAAAGAAAATATGGTGATAGGTCTTCCTATGGTATCTTGCTGAGATGGTATTTGTTCCTATTGTGTACTCAGAAACATGACCGGGATAGTTTTGACAAATGTGCATCTTAGCACGCTTCAACTCCTTTGCAGCTTGTGCACATTGATTTATGTGGTCCACTTCCAATTGTTTCTTTCTCTCACTACAATTACTTCTTAACTTTCATTGATGATTTTTCAGACACACTTGGGTATACTTCTTAAAACTCAAGAGTGAAATTTTTAACATGTTCTTGGCCTTTAAGGCCTTTGTTGAGAAACAATCAAGACATCACATTCTTAAGTTAAGATCTGATAATGTAGGAGAATATGTTAACAAAAAATTTATCAAATTTTTCATAAATCATGGCATTCAATTGCAACATATCAAAATGGTGTAGTTAAAGGGGAGAATCACACTCTACAAGAAATGGCTAATTGTATGCTTTAATTTAAAGGACCTAGTCTTAATTTTTGGGCAGAAGAAATTAATTGTGAAAATTAAATAGTAAATCACTCTCCTACTAAGGTTTTAAGGAATATCACTACAGAAGAATCCTAGAGCTCAATCAAACCAGATGTAAGTCACTTTCCTGTTTTTTGGAAGTGAATCTTGGGCCCATATTCCCGATGAGAAACATAAAACCTTAGAAATTAAGAGTGAAAATTTAATTTTTGTTGGATATTCTAAAGATGTCAAAGGTTATATACTTTTTCAACTCCAATCAAAAAATGTAATCATTAGAAGAGATGTAAAATTTGATGAAAATATATCGCCCTGTGAGCCTAGTTCAGTGGGTGTGCCACCTTTGGCCTACGAGACTGATTCAGCATATGTGTAACCTCTCTTTATCTCTTCTTCTTCTTTTGACATCATTCCTTCTACTTCAGATGATGACATCTAGGATGAAAATCATCATCCACCTCCTCAAGATCTTCTTTCAACTCCACAACTTCCAAATGGATCTTCTCTACTCAGGATGCAACAGGTTCTCTTGTAGGTGAACCTACATATCAACTTCGTAAATGTTCTCAGTTCGACATATCCTCTTCCTTACTGGCTCAAGTTCCAGAAAATCATGATCCAGATACCTTTGAAGAAGCATCAGGTCATCCAGATTAGGATGCAAATATGGATAAATAATATAGTTCCTTTTTGGAAAATGATACTTGGGATCTTGTTCCTCTTCCAAAGGGAAGAAACCTTGTCAGATGAAAATGGGTTTACAAACCTTTTTTTGGACTAGATGGAATAGTGGATAAATATAATGCTTGTCTTCTTGCTAAAATATTTTCACAAGTTGAAGGCATTGAATATACTAAAACCTTCTCCCCTGTTACCAAAATGAATTTTATTTTCCTTATTCTTTCCCTTGTTGCCTCCTTTAAAAGGGAATTCCATTAGATGGATGTTAAATTCACCTTCTTACATGGGGATTTGCATGAATAAATCTACATAGAACAACCCCCTTCCCTTATCCAAAATGACTATATCCTTTTTTTCCACCTTAGGAAGTCTCTCTATGGTCTCAAACAAGCCCCTCGGGCTTGGTATGCAAAAATGGATAGATTTCTCTTAGATAATGGATTTTCTAGATGTCATTTTGTCAACACTGTCTTCACCAAGAAAGAGGGTAAGTCCTTACTCATCCTTGTTATTTATGTTGATGATCTTATCCTTACCTGTAGTGATCCAAACCATATAAACCATGTGAAGTCCAGCCTCAAAAATAAGATTGAAATTACAAACTTTGGACACTTGCATTATTTCCTTGGTCTTCAAGTCTTGCAATCCAAAGAAGGTATTACCCTTTCTCAGTCCAAGTATGCATGTGATCTTCTATGCCACTTTCACATGGAAGAATGTAAACTAGCCCCTTATCCCTTTTAATTTGGAGCCAAGATTTCAGTCACTTGTACATCCCCTGAAGTTGATTCTACCTTATACCGTCAACTTGTTGGTAAAATGATGTATCTAACCCATACCCATCCTGACCTTTCCTTTTCTGTTGGTCTTGTTGCTCTATTTATGCACTAACCTCATGAAAGTCACTAGAAAGGAGATAAAAGAATACTTAGATATATTTTAGGTATATTTCAGTTTGAGATTCATTACAGTGCAGGAGAATCTCCATTGTTGGTTTGTTTCACTGATTCTTATTGGTCTTGTGACCTTGATGATCGAAAGTCTACTGTAGGTTATGTATTTACTCTTCGTTTAGGACCTATTACATGGTCTTGTAAGAAGCAAAGTTCCATCTCTCTTTATTCGGTAGAGGAAGAGTATCATGGTGTTGTTGAAGCCAACAAGGAAGGCATGTGGCTTCATCAGATCTTATCCGAATTTGGTCTTCATCAACAACATCCAACTACACTTTGGTGTGATAATCAGAGTGGCATTCAAATATGCAAAGATCCAATTCAGTATTAGTGCATGAAACACATTGAGCTACACACACACTTCATCGGAAAGCTCATTCATGATCATTTTATTAAAGTTCACTATTGTTCAACCAATGATCAATTTGCTGATATATTTACAAAGGCTCTCACAAGAGCGAAGTTTACCAAAATTAGATCTATGCTTGGAGTTCACGAAAGTTATCATTAAGGGGTTATAGGCTCTAATTATTCCTTCCTTCTCCTATTGTGTCACCTTT
Organism: Pinus albicaulis; assembly: GCA_034641835.2. Taxonomy (NCBI): domain Eukaryota; kingdom Viridiplantae; phylum Streptophyta; class Pinopsida; order Pinales; family Pinaceae; genus Pinus; species Pinus albicaulis. The sequence continues at coordinate 798,726,901 of CM076580.1, forward strand.
ATAAATCCTTCAATCTTATCCCAATTTTTTCTTAACGGGGGATGTTAAGATATTCCAACACATAGGAAATAGTTAAGTATAACTTGGTCTAGCGTAGAGTTAGGTAAAGTTTGTTTCTTTACTATGTACTTTTGTAACTTGCAATTCGAAGGTCATGATATGAAGGGATCCAATGGTTCATTCTCTCCTTGGTATTACTGACACTCGTGGATTAACACTCAATTGGTACATGATCTCTATTTAAAGAGCATGGAGGGTCATTTTTTTGTTGACTATTTATGAGATAAGCTTATGTAAATTTTATTTCTTTATATTAATAAATTGCTTCAAGTGGTCATGATGGCTCAGGCCATGAACTATTTCTCTCAATGTTTTAACCACGTCAAATACTAGTGTACTGATATGTGATCTATTTTTGAGCAGTGACCTTTGGTGTTTGATCTAAGGAACTTACCCTGTAAATTCCTACAGATTTGATCCTATTTTCTTCCCTATCCTCTTATGGAGGAGGATAATTGGGATAATGGGATTTTTATTTCCTTATTAATGTAATCCCTCATGTATTTTAGTTTCTTTTGAATACCATATTTTTCTTCCCATCTATTTCAAATTAAGTTTGAAATTATAGAATTCTATTTTATGTAATATTGCAACTCGAAATGGCCCTCTCAAATATTTTTGACATGTCACAAACTTTGCAGTAAATTGATCCACTACTCATTTCCTTAAGATATTCTCAGCCAAAAAAATTCTTTAACATTATGATGTGGTATTAAAAAAATCTCAAAATTGATTTTTATTTGATCTTAGTACTCTTGATAGTGGATGTGATGGTGATTTAAAAGGTTTTCAAAATTAAAATACATCAAGGATTTTGATTGTTGTTGTGCAAATTATGCTTTCCAATGGGTTCAAGTAAAATGAAGAAACCATTTTTTTTAATTTTATGCAAAATTAATGGGTATCCAATAATCAAGTCCACCACATTCCTAAACCCACTAATGCATGCACTTAGGAGCCAAGCCAAGTGAAAAAAATTCATATTGCATGAGCCCACGAAGAAGTGTATTGCACACAACCCATCAAAATCATGTTAAGAAAATCATGTATATAATTCTACTAAGTAGATTTTCTCTATATATGTGGGATAAAGCCCCATGTGGTGAAAATATTAAAAACCATAATGTTTTTCAAGAGCATAACTAGGGAGATTTGATGCTCAATATTGGATAATTATATTATTTTTCATTCATACTTATTCATTCAAAGTGGAAAAATGGGAGGAATCATCTCACATGATCATGTTTACCAACAAGTCGCAATTTGGAAAATTGGGGTTTAAAACCTTCCAGAGTTAGTTTGAGGCTATTTATTTTTTTGGTGTCCAAAAAATATCACTTTCTGTAGACCTCATAGAAACCTTGTACTCTCATATACCTTTCCAAAAGCACAAAAATGACCTCAAACAAATTCTGTATGTAAAATTTATGCCACCTAGAAGTTTAATCTTATTGTTTTTCCCACCATGATTCGAGAGGATGCCACGTTAGCCCCATTAATGATAGAAAAAAGACTAGCCATGTGACCATGATGAGTTAGACTCTAGAATTATTGAGTTGTAACTCATATTGAGGCTTGAATGGGTCAAATTTTACCTCTAGTTGGCTATTAGGCTATGTTATAACCATGTCTATAGGAGGAAAAGGTGTTTGATTCTATTCTAATGTATTTTGTTCCATAGTATAGTAGAGTAGTTGAGAGTGAATGGAGAGAGGGAAGAGGAGAGGTTTTGTGTTCCAAATTATCCCATGAGACATAGATCTCACTCCTTTCAAATTGCACCATTTCCATTCAGAGAAAGAGAGAGCAGAGAAATCCTGCCTTCTAGATGGGATTCCTCCTGAAAGGGTTTCCCAGATCATACCTTGTGTTATTATGATTTCGAGAGTGATTTTTCAAAATTTTCTCTATTTTTTTGTATTTTATATATTACATGATTAAGAAAAAATAGTAATTTAATAAATCTAGAAAGTATGAGGAAAAAATCAACCCTCATAGTATAGATGTTTGGATTGAAGTAAATCTTTATCATATCTATTGTGATGATTTTTCCAATAGAATATCACAAAAAAATACAAATCATTTTGGTATTAGAGAAGTTTTCCATTGGGTATAGTGTGGGGAGCTATATGGGATATCGATTAGTTAAGGAGAAAGTCATAAAACACCAGCCATGGCTATGAATCTACTAATAATTCTTGAGATTTGACAAAGGAGAGACTCACAAGGCTGAAATATTAGGTAGAAAATATCAGTTGTAATATTAACATCCTTATAGAAACTCTAGAAAACAAGTTTGGAATGGAAAATATGGGGGTTCAAAATAAAAGGTGATATTATATGGAAAATCAAAGGATTGGGAAGAACTAGAGAAGGAGAGAGAACCCAAAAAATAAAAAAATGGTTTGATTTCCTTGAACCATTCATAGTCATTGTTCAAGAAGGAAGAAAAGGTTGACATCAAGCCACGTCAAGGTTGTATTGATGCTTTGAAATTAAATCATTGGTTTTACCAATTATAGGTTTATTTTAACATTCATCACATTGAGGAAGAATATAAAATTTAATTTTCCCATTTGAAACTAGAGTTCCATGCCCTGACCTAGTGCAAAATCCACATAGAAACCCTAAGGCTAGAGGGGGTTACTCCAGTGATTAAGTAGGAGGATTTTAAAATTATCATATAGTCTCAATTCTACCCTATTGGGAATGTAGAGGACCAATGGATGTCGTGACCTTATGTTAGGAAAATACAAGGGTAAAGTGTATAGGAGTACACCACAAAACTCAAGAAGATGAAACTAATGTTGAAGCCATCTATAGAAGCAAGTGATGTTGTTTAAACCCAAAATGATGGACGATAATTATGTGCAGGAATAGTATCTGGAAAACATAGGACATAAGAAAGGACAATCAAGTGGGTTTAATTAAAAGAAACACCAAGAATATTCCAAATAAGAGAAGAATAAATGTAAAGGGGGGGGAGGAATAAAATACAATAGCCATAATAAACCAATGCAAATACCCTTGAAATCACTGCAACCAATGTACACAAAGGATAAGTGCTAGAAACTACATCTAAAATTTAACTCGAAGAACTTGAAAAATGACAAGAAGAAGAAAAATATCATGGAAAAAAATTCAAGCAATCAGGTGGAAAGCAACTTAGACATGGATGAGAATAATTTCTACATATGAGTGTAGAAGAGGCTGAAGAAAAAAAATAATGATTTGTTCAACTTAGGATCATAGGTGAACCTCATTACAATAGACCTAATCAACAAATTGGGATTGGAAGTTTTAAATAATCCTATCCCATATCCATTGGGAAGGGTAAATAAGGATGCTAAAATTAAGGTAACATAACCTTGTAAAATAATTTTTTCTATTAGTTTTTATTTTATTCATGAAGTAGAATTAGATGTAGTTGCACTTGATGTATGTGGAATGGTATTTGGGAGTCCCTATATGTACATGGGTGATTCAATATTCATTAGAAGATACAAACTGTACCAAATTATAAAGGAAAGAAAATCCTTCACCATCAACACACATAAGGGAAAGTATAAAATTTCATTAAAGTTACAACCAAGCCAAGAAACAGATCAGTTCTACCAAGAATTATGTTTTATTATTTTTAAGAGAAAATCAGACTGCAAAAGAGACCATGAAAGCCAAGTCATCCCTAGAGAGGTGTACTAAGGAACAAATATAACAAATAGGTGATTTGATATAGGAATATAAGTAAGTGTTCTAGGAGCCTAAATGGATATTACCAAAGAGGGAAGTGGAGCATGAGATCTAACTATTTCCAAAATCTTTGTTGCTAAACACTAGGTTGTAAAGGAAGCTTATAATAGAATAAAATGAGGTTAATAAGTGGTTCTAGAAGCTACTAGAGTAGGATGTTATTCAACCAAGTACCTCACCATGTGGGTCACCCATTGTAAGTGTGCCTAAGAAAGATGATACTTCTTGAATGTGCATTGACTATAGACCATTGAAAAAAATAATGCTTGAGTATATCGACCCTCTACCGAGAATAGAAGATATTTTGGACCAGTTGCAACGAGAAAAAAAATTCACCAAGATAGAGTTAAAATCACAATATCACCAATTTTGAGTCAAAGAATATACGTAGAAATTCGTTGTCATAACCAGAAAAGAATTATATGAGTGGTTATTTATGTTGATTGGTTTATGTAATGCACTAGCTACATTTATGAGGTTAATGAATTATATATTGTCCCATTTTCTATATTCAGTTGTTAAAATGTGCAACTAGGGCCAAATTCAATTTTGGGTAGCTCATTGGCCCAAGATGATTATTGGAAAATATTCTCTTTTTGAGAGGACCAAAATTGACCATGGAAGAACTACTTTGAGACAAGGAGAAAACTTTTTTTGAAGTCAAGCTCACAAGTGTACAATTGGTCAAGTTTTTCTTGGGGTCAATTATACAATTGAACCCCCTCCAACACATATAAATAAAGGATATCCTCAACCTCATTTGGCACATTCAACTTACATCTCTCTTCATTGTATATATTGCATGAATTTGCATGTTGTTACAAGAATGCATGTATGGTTACATAAATTTGTGATTACAACATGTAATATTCCTAAATTAGCATGCAGCTAATGGGAATATTAATTTTGTTTTTAACACTTAGTTAGATGAATAAATGGGTAAGGAGGCCCATACATATCTTAAACAGGCATAAAATCCCTCTTTATGTGAAAAGGAATCATAATAATAGCCGAATCTATCACCCTCATGTGTGAACAGGGGCAAACACATGTGGACAAGGTCAAGTTTGACCAAGTCAACAACGTTGGTATGGATGGAGTAGGTCATCAATAGAGACAGCACAATGGTAGTGGGAGGAATATTCCATTATGGTGGAAACCATAATGAGTGGGACCCAAGGTAAGAAGGCTCACACTTGTTTATAAGGAGGGCAAGGCAACCATAGTGAGGCATGTTATTGATTTTTGATTCTATGGTATGTATGACTATTCTGCATTCTTCAACTATTTAGTTGAGATTGTTGTGATGTTTAGCACCAAGTGTTCTTAATCAGGAATCCCATATCCTTTATTTAGAGGCCTCTTGGAGGAGAATTTCGCTTCGTTTTTCACACTCGGGCTTAAGACCAAGCTTCAGTCTTCAGCTACAACTACAGAGGATTGTGTTGTGTTGCAGGGTGTTGTAGTGGAGGGTTGATAAACCCATTTCCGGAGCTATTTTTTTAGAGAAGGGAGAATTATTCTCTTTGCGATACTAGAAAGGGAGGTTATTGAGATTTATTTCACATCTTGGCACTAGGCCAATATATTCTTATCATCTATAGCCCAGTCTCCCTCTTTGACTGTGTTAGTTCAGTGAGCAATTGCAGTGAAGGGTTTCAGTGTTTGATTGGAGGGTGAGATCTTCAGTGATTGGATTAGCCTTTCACTTGAAGGATCCAATGGAGGATATCCATTCATTATATGAATAATATACAACCATATTCATCTAGTTCTTGATTTGCAGCTACTATTCAGTCCTCGGGCTGCATTCCGACATTTTTGTATTTTTGCATATTTTAGGAAATCCTTCCCGGGTTGTCTTGAAAATGTATTTGGGAGCTTAAATATTTACTCTCGGCACTTTTTGAACCATACATTTGTAGATATATCTTATTGTACATTTCTAGTAGAAGTGCACCATCTAAAACTGTGCTTTACTTGTTCTTGGGCATTCTACTATGTAGTAGCATTTCATTTTTGGCATATGTATTCATGGGAGGCTTGCTTGCCTCGATTATTTCAGTTGTGCCCACTTCTATTGTACTTAGTTTCTGCTGATTTACATAATAAAATGGCTCCATGGTTTTCATACATTTTGGTGTAATTTTATTCACTGATATTTCTAGTTTTATGTTCATATATTGCTGCTTCCCCATTTTGGGATATTACAGTGGTATCAGAGCATAATCTTGGCTCAGCCTGTGGATCTCAGCCATTATGCTATCAGGAGAATAAGAAGAAGAAGAAAAATATTATAATGATGGAAAGAATGAGTTTTATCTCATCTCTTTTCAGATCTAAGAAGGGCCTCACCAAGGAGATCAATAAAAGAAGAGTGGCAAGAAGCAATGAAACTATGCCCTTTCCTTTAGAAAAATAAGACAAAATGCATGGAGATGGAAGAAACTTGGATCATGAGATTTTGAGTGAGTACCTTGCAGAATATAAATCTCAACCTAGAGCTTTCAAGGAGACTCTAGCTTTCCCACAGTTCATTCAGCTTGAGGAAGAAAGGAGACATTGTAGCAATAAGAGATGTTGGGCCGCGAATATGACCACTTTTTAACACTTATTTCATCCATTTCTATTCTTCTTTATCATGTAATTTATCATAATTTATCATATAAAATCTATTTTATAATTATTTATGTTCTTATGGATAAATATTATTTCTTCTCCTTTATTTTTAATAAATTGATGATTATTATACATAATTTTATCAACGATGCTTTATTAATATATTTTGTAAAAACACTCACCATTTTAGCCTCCAATATATTTTCTAGATTGCAAATTTGATCTCCAAAACATCATTCAATACTCCAACTCAGAAATTCGCTGGAATAAAAAGTGACATTTTTTCGGTTGATATTCTTGGAACATGGAGAAGAATCTGGAAAATCTGGAACATGGGTTTTGTCCATAACGGACTGAATTAACTTTATGAAAGAACGGTTTGCCCAAATTCGGCCTGTATTGAGAGAAACGGAAGGTTCTTTGAGCACCATTTTCTCAGATTTACTTTTGCGGCCGTCTTCCAAATTATCTCAACTGCAAATCCAAATTCGACTTGTTCCTATTGAAATATTGATGGAAATATATTTTCTTGTTGATCAAGCTATTGGGGACAATCCAATATTGTTTTGAGGGATCATATTTACTATTTAATTTCTCCTCTTTCTGATTATGAAAGGAGAGCATGTATTATGTATTGAGAACGATGGGGGATGATTATGGAATTTCTTTTGTAACTGTGTAATTTCTTAACTCTCATGATCAGAGAGAAACTGTTTTAAATATGATTTATGCCTGATTAATACAAGAGTTCATTTCCATTTAATTTCTTAACTTTGGAGTAAAGCCCAGCGGCGTTTCACTGGTGGCTACGGGCTCGGCCCTGGTGGATCAATCTGTCATTTGTATATCTATATTTTCATTATTGTTGTGAGATAGTTCATATTTGCTTTTATTACAATTTGTAAGTTAATCAGTTTGTTGTTTAATTGCTTATGGATATTGGTGTGTTGCGTTAATGAATTTCATTGCTATTCCATTTCAACAAGGATCTTAATTCCTGTATTATTCATCTTGTTATCGCTCATAAAGCTTTGTTGTTCAATATTTAACACTATTTGTTGTTCTATTAGATTTCTCTTCATTTAAGGTTGCTACTTAATAACATTTGTTGTCGACATGGTTTGGTATTCAACAGAGTTCGTTAGTTGATTTAATTAGGTTAAGATTTCATTCATTAGTTAGTATTTTTTGTTCAATTCCAGTGCATTGTTCATTGCTAATTCATTAGTTTTAGATTTCAAAGAGCTTGCTTATTTACATTGTTATTCGATTACAGTTTGTTGTTCATTTCCATTTCATTAATTTTACATCATTTTCTTAGTTCAAATTCAATTTCTCTTTAATTGCTTTAAGTCAAGACTGCCAACTGTAGAGAACATTGGTTATTGCTTCCTCATTCGGAGATTGGTTGTCTTGTTCCAATTTGATTTCAATTGCATCAATTTCTAGAGGAATGAGTTATTGCTATTGTATCCTCGATTGATGTTTGCTGAGTGAATAGTTGGATTTCAGAGCATTTGAGTTTATGTTGTTGTAGTTAGATTTCTTTTTCAAGCATCCATTTAATTTTTTATTTGAAACACTATACTGCATCTCACACAACATTTTTCTTAGCTCAAATTGCAGCCTCAAATAGAGTACACTCTTGAAATAAAAATTCGTTCCCGGATTAATAATTAATGTAGGATAAACAGGCGTTAAAAAGACACCTTTTATACCTCAACATTTTGGCGCTGCTTCCGGGGAGAGTGTATGCCATTTAGAAAGAGTGATGCATATTTAATTTTTTCTGCTTGGGAAGAATTAGGTATTAAAGACGGAAGGTAAGAACCTGCACACCGAGCAAGGAACACACTTGTTCACTGGCCCGCTTCACTGCAGAATTAAGTGAAAGCTTAAGGTAGGAATGAATCCTTGCAATTTTTTTTAAATGAATAGAAAATATAAACAAGACAAAATCCCTCCCAAACCTGAAAAACCTAAGGGACCGGTGACCCTTGGGAGAACGACTTTTATTGACGAAATTCTTAAAAAAACTGAATCTCAGCCATCAGTAGGACCTAGGAAGGTTATTTATAGACAACCTACTAGTTCCATTTAGGCCACAGAGTCACCATATGTAGCCTTTGCTGAGGTACATAGCCAAACAGAAGAGACTGAGCAAGATTCCCAAGAAATTGAGAATTCTCGCCCAATTTTTTTTACAAGAAGAGAAGTTGGCTTCTCATACCCTACTATTTATTAACATGCATTTTTCAAATTTGGGTATGAACATACTAGAGGCCTTATTTTGGAAATGGATCCACTGGGAATACTCTTATACATAAGTATATTCAATTTTCAAAGAATATTAGGTCAGTGGACAAAATAGAATAAATAAGGAAATAAACACATTTTATTATTATTTTATTTTTGTAAAAATAGTTGTTTTTGTTGCAACACGTTGTGGAAATCAACATCGGTGATAAATATTTTTATTTATTTGTGTATTTAGATGCATTATATTGAAAATAATAATTCTACGAACACTCATATCCATTTTTATCACCAATGTCGAAAAATTGCTTCAATATCATATTTTTTTGGCTTGATGGCTTGATGAAATTTCTGAAAACATAGTTGGAATAGTCATGTTTTGGGGGACCAAAAATGAATATTTTTAAAACATATTTCTATCCTAATTATCTCTTGATGTATACTCTCCAAATCATTTTTAATCACTCCATTTGTATTTGAAACGAAAAATTTAGAACCAAAACATTGACAGGGTGTCTAGTAGGCATCTCAACAAAAGAGTTGGGACACTCAGTTTTTGGAGGCCTAAATGACTATATTTTTAAAACTTGTTTCTATGGTAGATTCAAATATGAATATAGTTTACAACAGAATTTGAATCACTTAATTTTGATATCGTATGAGGAATTTATGATCAAAATACTGACTGCCTATCATAAATCAACACTCTTGAAACTATGTTTTCTCGGATGTTCACTAGCGTATTTGACCAATCAATTATTCTTGTCTTCAAAACTTATTTATATTGGAGATCAATAAATAAATCTACTTTAATATCCAATTTGAATCTGTTCAATCTACTATCAAACAAAAAATGTATGCTTGAAATATCAACTGTTAGTCTGAGCTAGAAAATCGAAAATGACTCTATTATGCACGTTGTTCTAAGCAAATTTGAAATATCATAGCATTGAATTTTTAAAACCTATTTCTATTGGAGACAAAAAATTGAGTTATCTATCATTTGGCTTTGGAATCACTCAAATCAGATGAAAAAAAAAGAAGTTATAATTAAAACACTGGTGTTTAGTATCGTCGACCACTGCTCTCCTACAGGTAACAAATAAAATTTGTTTTATTTTTCCATGGATTTGTTCTACAGAGTAGCTAATTGCTATTTTTTTGCATAGTTCTTGGATTAAGGGATTCTGTAAACCTCTCTTTCTCCATGATTTAATGTTCTATTGCAGGTAGACACTCGTTTTTTGCCGGTCTTAGGAGAACAAAGAAGGTCAATTTATGGACGAGCAATTCTTGAAAGAAATTTTAGTGAAACAAGGGCATTTCATCCAGTTCATTACCTAAAAGATTATTAACAAGAAGAGATGAAGAATTTGTTTCCATTTCAAGATTCATGTCACTACTGCCAAAACATTTTTCAAAAAGATCATTTTTTTCCCATTAACCGATAACATCATAGTTGTTGTAACTTAATAAAGTGTTGTTTCTTTTTTTTATTTCTTTTATGTTTTTATGTTTCAGGTGTTGATCCCTTAAAATTGTAGTTTCTGTTCCAGTGAAAATTGAACAATAAGGACCCCACCATGCAAGTTTCAATTGCAGAAGACAATTCTTTGGTAGCACCAATTCTATAAAAAATTACTTTTTCTTGAAACCTGTACATAAATTTTCCTTTCTATTTGATTGAATTTGCTTGACAATGGATTGCACATTAGATTTATTATTTCCTCTATTTTTTTTCCCTTTGTTGTTCCCTACAACAATCTCTGCGTGCATTTTTTTTGCTATTCCCTATTCCCTATAGGGAACAACACTTTTTTGTGTGCCTTTACTTTTAATGCTATTCCTCTTAAGGAACAACATCCTTTCGTGCTTATATTTGTTTGTTGTTTCTCTTAAGGAATGGCCGCCATTTCTTTGAAGGGACAGCGCGTTTGTGTGTTTCTTTTTGTTGTTCCTTTCAAAAGGAACAACACTTTTTCCACGTGTTTTTGTTGTTCTTTTCCGAAGGAACAACAGTTTTTGTCGCCTATTTTTGTTGTTCCTTTCCAAAGGAACAACATTTTTTGTTGTTCCTTTCAAAAGGAACAACATGTTTTTTTGCTAATTGTTTTTGCTGTTCCTTTTGAAAGGAACAACATTTTTGCAGATTGTTTTTGTTGTTCCTCTTAAGGAACAACAGCTGTTCCATCTAAGGAACATCACTTTTTGAGTGCATTTTTCTTGTTTTAGATCAACATTTTGAGGATTTTTGTGAATTATTCTAAAGGAAAACATACAATTTATGCAAGGAAAAAAAAATTAGAGGCTATTGGAATCAAAAAATCAAGAGAAATTGTAATTTTTAAGAAATTGTTCTGTAGTGATAAGAAAAGGAAAGAACACAGCCATCTATATCACTTTGTTCTCTTTATTTTCACTAAAATTAATATGATCGGTTATCTTTATCATGTTGGTTCTTCCCTAAATTTTCATAACTCTCTTTTATTTTTATTTATTGAATAAGAATAAAAGCATAATTTCTCTATTGAGATGCTTAGACTTCTTCCACCATCCTTACTCTTAAGAAGTGTTGAGCTATCCTTTATATATAAGTAGGGAAGTGTTATATAAAAAAAGAAAAAAGAAAAGAAAAATCCCTATATAATTACAAACAATTCTATGATATGGCAGGTGGAGGATAGGGGGTCTCATCAAGAGCCAACCTACCATGATCATAAGGGAGCAGTGAAGTGGCATTCCCATTATGGCCACCACACCAGGGATATGATGCAATGGACAACTCAGAAAAATGAAAAGTCCTTGGAACAAGAGGTCTCATCACGAGCCGGCCTGCCCACCTTTCACTCCTTCCTAGTGAATGGAATTGTGATTCATCTGGTTCCCAAGCCAGCACAGTGGCCTTCATCATGACATCACATAGCACTTCCCTAGGCATAAATAAAGGATAATGGTTCTAAGGGTGAGAAAGCAACTTTGTCAAGGTTATAGACACCTGTGGGCAACAGAGCTCTGCTGATGGTATTGGAGTCATATTTTTCACAAATCAATAGTAATGATAAACCCTTTTCTTATATATTTATCTAATATAAAATGAGAGTATGCTCCTAAGCCCTTTTTTTGGAACCTCTTATGCATGAAATTTATTTATAAATCGATCATAATGGTTTATGTGGATAATGACCGCATAGTAATTTTTTCACATCAGCTGTCATTTTCCCTTATTTTCGAATCATTACATAAAAATTTCCATATCTACTCACGATTTCAAAATATACATTGATTTCAGTAATGTGATAATTTTTTGATCATATCATAAGTATGTATGCCTTTCCATGCTGTACAATTGCTGTTCAGTACGCTGCTGATTTGCCACAATATTTCTATATAAGTTTTTCTGCTTAAAATTTTTGCATGCATCTTATCTGTTGCCATTCAAAACTAAAATTGTGGATTCAAGAAAATTTCATACAGAATTGTGAATTATTTACAGGAGAACAACAAATATGGGAGGGGAGAATTCTATTCGCAACACGACCACACTATTACAACTAACAGCAAAGGCTCGCGAACACGGACAATTCTTTAGACATGATGTGCTTGCATGGCCTCCACCTTTTGCATCACCTTCAGTATCCGCTCAGCCTACATCAGCTTCAACAAAGGCCAGCCCCTACATGCCATTCCACATTTTTCCGGACGTAACACTTGAGGTAAAATAGCATAATTTTCTAATTTATTACGAATTTAGGAGAATTTCATGAAAATCCATTGAGCATTATTTATCATCATTCATTCCACATCTTTAATACTTCCCACTTTTCAGAGACATCTCATCTTTCAGTTTGGGGGAGTGATGTTTTCCTTCATTTATTTCTTGTGACCATGTCAGTAATATTCTTTATCATCCATTGATATTCTTATTCATTCTCAACACCTCCCTTATTCCATGTTGTTTGACACCAAGCATAGATTTCAACAAATTGTAGCAACCACCTCTCTTTGTCTTCTGGCATTGCATGAGGACATGTTAATTCTTCAGTTTAGGGGAGGAATTGCTACACATGATGGATGTTTTCCACTTTATTTCTCATTTAAGGCATACAATTTCATTTTTATACAGTGCAGAAATTGATTTGCATATATGTTTATAACTATGAACTGAATCTTTGTTATTTCTGGATAACAAAGAGGTATCATCAAAATACACAAACCCAAAATTAGTTCATAAAATTTCGAAAATTATGCACTATCACCTACAACCATTGTTTTTATTTCTCATGATCCGTGTATCAAAACAATCTGATTTTTGAGAAAATGGTTAATGAAGTTTGTTGTTACTTATGTCACATTCTTCTACAACTTCATATACATATAGTTGAACGTCAACTGTAAAAAATTTTACGCCTTCATTAAGATTGCTTAAATTGAATATTCATTATTTAAGGAAAAATTCATTTGTTCCATCCATTTCATGAGTTGGGATGAACAATTGTTTTGCTTGGTTAACACATGGGATTTTTTTCTTTGGGCTACATGAGGACATGCAATATATTCAGTTTGGGGGTATGTTGGGCCGTGAATACGACCAATTTTTAACACTTCTTTCATCCATTTCTATTCTTCTTTATCATATAATTTATCATAATTTATCATATAAAATCCATTTTATAATTATTTATGCTCTTATGGATAAATATTATTTCTTCCCATTTATTTTTAATAAATTGATGATTATTATGCATAATTTTATCAATGATGGTTTATTAATATATTTTGTAACAACACTCACCATTTTAGCCTCCAAGACATTTTCTAGATTGCATATTTGATCTCCAGGACATCATTCAATACTCCAACTCAGAAATTCACTGGAATAAGAAGTGACAGTTTTGCGGTTGATATTATGGGCAAATGGAGAAGAATCTGGAAACTCCGGAACATGGGTTTTGTCTAGAATGGACCAAATTAACTTTAGTGAAGAATGGTTTTCCCAAATTCAACCTGTATTGATAGAAATGGAAGGCTCTTTGAGCACCATTTTCTCAGATTTACTGTTGCGGCCGTCCTCCAAATTATCTCAGCTGCAAATCCAAATTCGACTTGTTCCTGTTGAAAGATTGATGGAAATATATTTTCTTGTTGATAAAGCTATTGGGGACAATCCAATATTGTTATGAGGGATCATATTTACTATTTAATTTCTCCTCTTTTTGATTATAAAAGGAGAGCGTGCATTATGTATTGAGAATGATGGGGGATGGTTATGGAATTTCTTTTGTAACTCTGTAATTTCTTAACTCTCGTGATCAGAGAGCAACTTCTGTAAACATGATTTATGCCTGATTAATACAAGAGTTCATTTCCATTTAATTTCTTAACTCTGGAGTAAAGCCCAGCAGCGTTTCACTGGTGGCTACGGGCTCGACCCTGGTGGATCGATCCACTGTTTGTATCTCAATATTTTTATTATTATTGTGATATAGTTCATATTTTCTTTTATTACAATTTGTAAGTTAATCAGTTTGTTGTTTAATTGCTTCTGGATATTGGCGTGTTGCGTTAATGAACTGCATTGTTGTTCCATTTCAACAAGGATCTTAATTCTTGTATTATTCATCTTGTTATCACTCATAAAGCTTTGTTGTTCAATATTTAACTCTATTTGTTGTTCTATTAGATTGTTGTTCGTTTAAGGTTGATAATTAATAACGTTTTCTCTCAACAGGGTTTGGTATTCAACAGAGTTCGTTAGTTGATTTCATTAAGTTAAGATTTGATTCATTAGTTAGTATTTGTTGTTCAATTCTAGTGCTATGTTCATTGCTAATTCAGTAGTTTTAGATTGCAGAGAGCTTGCTTATTTACATTGTTATTCGATTACAGTTTGCTATTCATTTCCAGTTCATTAAGTTTACATCATTTTCTTAGTTCAAATTCCATTTCTCTTTAATTTCTTTAAATCAAGACTGTCAACTATAGAGAACATTGGTTATTTCTTCCTCATTCCCAGATTGATTGTCTTGTTCCAGTTTGATTTCAATTGCATCAATTTCTAGAGGAATGAGTTATTGCTACTGTATCCTCGATTGATGTTTGTTACGTGAATAGTTAGATTTCAGAGCATTTGAGTTTATGTTGTTGTAGTTAGATTTATTTTTCAAGCATCCGTTTACTTTTGTATTTGAAACACTTTACTGCATCTCACACAGCATTTCTCTTAGCTCAAATTGCAGCCTCAAATAGAGCACACTCTTGAAATAAAAAATCGTTCCCAGATTGATAATTAATGTAGGATAAATAGGCGTTAAAAAGACACCTTTTATACCACAACAGGAGAATCAAGGGCAATAGATTTATATTTTCTACTTTTGATGGGTCGCCCACATATACAACAAGGGCTTGGGAGAGGAAACTAGATGTATTCTTCCTACTACATCCAATGGTAGAAAGAGAGGTTGTTGAGATTGCAATGTTGCACCTTGAGGGTGAAGCAAACACTTGGTGGTTCAACCATTTGAGTCATGCAAGAGTTGCTACTTTTGTAGATTTTACTCAAAGGGTGATCAAAAAATTTGGCAAGAATAAATTAGAGGAGGAGGAGCCCTCACCACCAATTGAGGAGAGTTGTACCAACACTAATACAAATATGGAGGTGCAACCACCAACACCAGTAGTTGGAGGAGCCATCACATTGGAGGAAGGAACTCTTGTAACCATACAAGGTGTTCCTAAGCTTCACCAAGGTATGCCTAAGTTTCCATTTCCTATTATTTCAGCAAATCTTATGGAGGGTTGTGGAAATATGCCATTGCATGACCTAGGGTAAAGATACACTACTGATTTGGAGAAGCACACTACCACTGTGCTGAGGAGCCTTGATAGAATCAAGGAAGAGATAAATATTCATCCTGTTTACTCATTGTTGAGATACACACAACTCTTGGGGTTGGAGTTTAGATTTCTGGAGGATGGGATGAGAATTGTCCTAGACAATGAAATACAGAACTATGTGTTCAGCAGTGAACATGATCTTGAAACAACAGGTGCACCATCATGGAGATCAGCAATGCTATCCTTCAGTAGCAATGATGAGTTGAGGGCCCAACCATTAGTGGGGCATTCCAATGACCATTCTAAATGGGTAGAAAGGATAAGCAGATGGTTGATGAGATACATATTGTCTCCCATTTCTATGATGGTATTCTTCATTGGGAGGATTCCAATGTTCGGAATGATGATAGATACTCACCATTGGTTGGATGGATGATGTTGATAAGCAAGAGAATAAAAAGCCACCTGCAGATCTATGACACATGACATCAAGAGACAAGGTTGCACTGACTACTCTTAAAATATTTTGGCCATCATGTGACATATCCTTTGTCAAAGGGTATGTTATGGATTGAGGTATTACATGGACCCCATATATTATGGTAGCAGAAGATTTGTTTTATGGGGCATTATAAAAGTCAACTATCATGATATTACTCCATGACATGTATGAGGGAGAGACGAGGGAGCAACAAGAGATGTTGTTACCTTGGTTATTCTTGAGAATGTATGGGTTGATCCTCTCCCATGTTTGGCATGATGTTGCAGGAGTAGGTGATGACACTATCATGGTACAAAGGGGCTACTCCTTAGCCTTGGAAGATCAAGAGGTACTTCCACTTTGGAAGGAATATCCCATATAAAATAGCATTATGGTAGATGACTTTGACATTGGACATGTAAAAGAATGGAGTTATGAGTTGGCAGGAGCCTTATTACAAAGTTCAACAGCATTGTCACTTGGGAGCTTGGGTTTATTGATGGATTTTTCTGAGGATCACTTCACATATGATGCACTTGATGGAAAAAGAGGAGGTGAGAGTGATGGAGTAGTGTATGAAGACATCTATTACTATGATATGATCTTTTTGACTTGGATTTCCAAGCATAAGAAGAAAGATCTTCATGCAGCATATGGTTCATTCCTCTTCATGGGAGTATGTCATACCACTATGGAGGGCTTATTCATGGATCTTATTATCATCTTACTCTTAGTACATGGTAAGAATTTTGTTTTTTCATTTATTTATTATCTAACATGATATTTGCATCCTCTTACCATTTCTATACAGTGCATTGCTCCACAAGAGGGCAAGCCTCTCATTGGGCTTCATGGTCAATTTTGGTCCAACTTCTATGATGGGGAAAACCATCTCCTGTATGGCCTTGGGCAAGTGATTTATTATTTTCTGTATGATCAGTTGATATTCAAAGCCATTTACTATTCACTAGTAGATGTTATGACACACACAACTAGCAGTTTGTTAAGAAACAACTTGCCATGTTATTTTCTGAAACAACAGTTAGAAAAACTACGCTGTGATTACTTAGGAGACAGTTGGTACTTTCTAGCACCATGAAAAATCTTCAATACCTCTCTCATTTGGATCCCATATGATGATCATGTGATATTCACTTTATATGGGGTGGTATGGGCAAGAACCAAAGAGTGGATCTTTGAAGATCCAACTGCCTTTTTTCTTCATGAGGGAAACATTATTGCAGCCCAAATTCAGCAGCAACTCTACACTTACCATAAGTGGAGAGGGATACAATGTGGGATGGGAAATTTGATCCATCATGTTCAGCTATGCAGCCCACCAATTTTTCAGGAGCTTCAGGTGGAGGGAATTTTTCATGAGTTGCCGTGTTGGGAGGTGACTCATTTTTTATGGATGATAGCTTGGGGATGGAGGTTTCACATGGGAATGATAGTTCCAACTTTATTTCAGATTCCATGCCTCAAGAGGACCTCTAGATAGCACATTGTTGCCTCCTTGGGTATTTTACTTCTTCTTGGTGATAGCTATTTTGGATGGTCACCAAAAGCTAACTTGGATATTTTGGAGGCGCAACTTGGAGATGTATTGATGAGACAACATCTTGTACCCTGGAGGAATTTATCATATGAGGATGCTACAGGAGGAGGAGAGGAGGCTCTTCAGTTTTATCCTTATAGTTTCTTGTGGACAAGAAACATTTGGGAGGGGAGGACTGTAATATTCCTAAATCAGCATGCAGCTAATGGGAATATTAATTTTGTTTTTAACACCTAGTTAGATGAATAAAAGAGTAAGGAGGCCCATACATATCTTAAACAGGCATAAAATCCCTCTTCATATGAAAATGGATCATAATAATAGTTGGATATAGCACCCTCATGTGTGAACAAGGGCAAATACATGTGGAAAAAGTCAAGTTTGACCAAGTCAACAATGCTTGTATGGATGGAGTAGGTCATCAATAGAGACAACGAAGTGGTAGTGGGAGGAATATTCCATGATGGTGGAAACCCTAATGAGTGGGACCCAAGGTAAGAAGGGTCACACTTGTTTATAAGGAGGGCAAGGCAGCCATAGCGAGGCATGTTATTGATTTTTGATTTTATGGTCTATATGACTATTGTGCATTCTTCAGCTCTTTAGTTGAGATTGCTGTGTTGTTTAGCACTAGGTGTTCTCGAGCGGGAATCCCATCTCCTTTCTTGAGAGGCCTCTTGGGGCAGAATTTCACTTCATTTTCCACACTTAGGCTTAAGGCCAAGCTTCAGTCTTCAACAACAGTGCAGTTTCTGCAGAGGATTGTGTTGTGTTGCAGGGTGTTGCAGTGGAGGGGTGAGAAACCGATTTCTGAAGCTAGTGTTTCAGAGGAGGGAGAATTCTTCTCTTTGGGAGACCATAAAGGGAGGTTATTGAGATTTCTTTCACATCTTGGCACCAGGCCAATATATTCTTATTATCTACAGCACATTATCCCTCTTTGACTGCGTTATTTCAGTGAGCGATTGTAGTGAAGGGTTTCAGTGTTTGATTAGAGGGTGAGATCTTTAGTGATTGGATCAGCCTTTCACCTGAAGGATATATTGGAGGAGATCCATTCATTATATGTATCATCTACAACCATATTCATCTAGTTCTTGAGTTGTAGCTGCTATTAAGTCCTAGCATTGCATTTAGACATTTTTGTATTTCTGCATATTTCAGGAAATCCTTCCTGGGTTGTCTTGAACATGTATTTGGGAGCTTAGATCTTTACTCTCAGTACTTTTTGAGCCATACATTTGTAGATCTATCTTACTGTACATTTCCAGTAGCAATGCACCATCTAAAACTACGTTGTACTTGTTCTTGGGAATTCTGCTATGTAGCAACATTTCATTTTTGGCATATGTATTCATGGGAGGCTTGCTTTACTTTATTATTTGAGTTGTGCCCGCTTCTATTGTATTTATTTCTTGCTGATTTACATAATAAAATGGCTCCATGGTTTTCATTCATTTTGGTGTAATGTTATTCACTGATATTTCTAGTTTTATGTTCATATATTGTTGCTTCCCCATTTTGGGATATTACACAACAATTCACATGCTATTACAAGAATTCACATATGGTTACAGGAATTCACGATTATAGGAATTCGTGTATGGTTACAGGAATTAACGATTATAGGAATTTGCACATGGTTACATGAATTCATGATTATAAGAATTTTCGTGCTATTACAAGAATTCATGCATGGTTACAGTAATTTTCATGTGACTAAGGGAATGTGCGTATGATTGCAGGAATTTTCTATTACAAGAAATTTCTATATTCACATGTGGTTATAGGAATTCATATTTGTAGAAATATCAAGGTTTGTATTGTTTTGGGTGATTTGAAAAATTCAAGCCACATTGGCTTTGTATCTCCTCGTTGATTAAGATTTTTCCCCATATTGGGGTTTTTCCATGGATTTATCCAAATATTGGCATTCTCTTGTCTTTACTTATCTTCTACATTTATTTTTTATGTTCTATCTACAATTACTGTGAATTTGAACTAATGATTTATGTGATTTCTATTGCAAAATAAAGTGGAATTTTCATAGTGGGAAAACCTTAATAAATCCTTCTTATTATCAAATATCAAGTTTTCAGTAGAGATAAAATGTTCAGTAGAGTACAATGATGAGAGTCAAAGTCAATGTGACTTGAATTTTGCAAATTACACAAACCAATATAAATCTTGATATTTCTGTAAATGAAAATTCCTGTATCCACACAAGAATACAATGAATTCTTGTAATAGAAAATTATTATAATCATATGAGGATTCCTATAATCACATGCAAATTCCTATAGCCATACGCAAATTCTTGTAATAGCATGCAAATTCCTATAATCGAGAATGTATGTAACCATATGCGAATTCCTGTAACAATGCATGAATTCCTGCAATTTGTATGAACCAATGAAGAGAATTTGTATGTTGAATTTTCCAAATGGGGTTGAGCGTCTCCTTTATTTATATGTGTTGGAGGCGGGTTTAATTTGTATAATTGACCCCAATCGAACCTTGACCAATTCTACTCTTGTGGGCTTGAATTAAAAAACATGTTTCTCCTTGTCTAAATTCGGTGGGTCAATTTTGGTCCTCTCAAAAAGAGGAATATTGTCCAATAATAATCTTGGGCCATTAGGCTTCCCAAAGTGGTATTTCACCCTAGTTGCACATTTTAACACTCTCTCTCAACTAGGGAGAATTCCTCCTGCCAATATCAATCTAGCATCGTTCCATCTTGATCATCATGTACTATATATGTATCTCATCTCATCTATGATGACTATTTATATAGATAATAAGGATTGATCAAGGGTGTTCCCCCTCTAGGGGTTTTTACCTAGCTTGATCCAGATATCTAATTTCTCTTGCCTTGACTTATATTCTATTTTTATTGTTTATGTTGCACCAATTTTTTGTCATCTAACCTGTTAATATTAGATGGACTAAAATACACCATGTAATACCAATTTTACCATAGTAAAATTTATTTCACTATGAGAAATAATTTAATAACCCATAGTTTATTAAGTTATTTTTGGTTTAAACAGGAAACCCCATGAGGAATAATTAATGAAATCCTTATTTGTTTGATTTTCCTCTAGGGATAATTAACTAAACCATTGTTTAATTAATATTCCTAGTCACATTTAACCCAAAACAGGAAAATTAATTAGATAAATCATTATTTATCTTATTATTTTCTAGGAATAATTATTTAAATCATTATCTAATAATATTCCTTGTTAAGTTTGACTAAATCATTTATAAATAATTGAATAAATGATCATTTATTTAATTATTCATTAACCTCATCCTTGAAATAATAAATAAATCATTTATTTATTTATTATTTCTAAATAAAGGGATTTGACAAATTCTAAATTCCTTTTCCCTCCACCAAAAATAATAAAATATTCCATACAAGTTGGATCTATATTTGGTTAATAATATTTTAATTATGCACCAATATCTAGACTAACTCAAATTTTTTTTATAAATAGAATGGTTTTCCATTCATTCACTACCTTTTGTTTCCTTGAGATCACATTTTGATCTATACTTTTGGTCTCACTTTGATCCTCCATCATTGTCATATTTTTTCTACTTTTTATTGTGAGCTCACTTTGAGTTCCATTTTGTCTGTGTTTTCTAGACCATCAAGAATGAGAGATCCTAGATCTGAAGCGTTGAGGACATAAAAGAACCCATCCCATTGAGGGGGGCTGGTAACATCTTTTTGTGTTCCCTTCCCATGTGTCATAATAAAAATAATTCTTTATAAGTTCTTGTGTTGTTTATTGGATGTATGGAGCAACTCTTATTTATTTTCCCTATTTAATGTCCTTAACAACATAGATCTGGATTTTTTTAGGATTTATTTTGATCACCTATTTCCGATCTAAGGAAATTGGCAGCCACATTTGATGTTAGGGTTGTTTGTTATGCAGAGCTAAAGTGAGCTTTTTTCGTATGCTTGCGATTAGAATTCACACTAACAACTGGCAACTCCACAAGTGTTTTCAATTATGGCCGCTGTCATTTTTCAGATCCCCGTATGACCAACTGCTTCAACTGCTGGGGTTTTTCTTGAGCTTCTTATTTTGCATTCATTGATGTTGTTTTTAACCTTTTTTACCCTAAAATAGTAAAAATTCTAACTTCCATGTGTTTCTGGGCCTTTTTTGTAGGTAACAGGTATTAGCCGTGAAAGAGACAATAGTTTTGTCTGAAATCTTCTCCCAAGATAGCTGGAAGTGTAGGTCACACTTTTTGGCCCAAAACCTGTGACCTCTGTAGAAATCAGGTCAGAACCCGCGACCTGTACGTTTTGCGGGATTTTTTCTGAAATTTTTAGGCTTTTCCAAGGACACCCTTCAGGGTTCTCCGACCTCTACCTTTACCCGTCTTGGACATGTACTTGCTTACTTTTACTCGTCGAAGTAGGAATGAAGCCCCTTAGGGCTTCAGTACGCTTCCACCTTTTAGGATGATTTTAGCTAAAGCAGGTCTTCTGAAATTTCAGTGTTTTTCAGCCATTTTTCAAATCTGAACCTGAATTTTTAGATCCATTCTAGATCGGTTATTTTTCCATCCAAAACACCTCATTTCAGTTTTTTTTCTTCCTCCTTTAGGCCCCCTTCCATTTCCCTTTAGGTTGTATCCTTTCGCCACCTATTTTTCAAGATTTTCCCCTCTGGTTTCTTGTTGTTTTTAACACCTCTTTCTAGCAGATCTGACCTTTAGGTCCCTATCTCTCTTGACCTTAGATCTATTGGCCATATTGTGTGTTTTGAGTATATTTCGCCCACCCATAGACTAGTTCTTAGGAATCCCTCATTTTTGGGTTTAAATTTATGCATCTTTAGTTGTTTATTTTACTCTCGCTTTCAGTTTTATTTTGAGTTATACATCATCTTTTTTCTGTTTTCTATACACACGTCTGGGCTTAATTAAAATTAACACACTTATCACACACATGCACACCTAAAGTGAAGAGCACCTATTTTACACCACCAGGACAAGACTAAAACATTGTAATTAATTAATCTGCACCTCTGTGCCCTTGTTTACCTCTCTTCCTTATTGGTTTCCGTGTATCTTTTCCATCATTGCGCCCCTAAGATGTTTATCCCAGAGAGTCCAAAGCCTTCACCCTCAGTTTCCATTAGGAAGGCTTACTCCACTATGTAGGGTCTGAGTTATTCCTCCGGTGAGTCCCCATTCCGACTCTAATTCTAGTTCATTGGGTTCCCCTTCTATTAATATCCCCGGCTCTCTTCAACCTTTCACTTTCATCATGTATGGTTCAGGACCTACCACTAGTGGTCGCTCCCACTCTAATGCTAGAACCGCTACTAGTGGAGCTGCAACAAGAACTATTTTTCCTTCTCCCCTGCTTCCTTATATGTCATTCCTAAGCCTTCCAAAGTTAAATCAGTTGATTAATGACCCCATACACTATGATCTAGGTTGGCCTTCTATGCCAACCAAGATCCCTTCAGACATCGCTAAGTTTGAATTAAATGCTCGAGAATATCCTACCAACCATGTTCGTTCTTTCCAAATGTGGTGTTCGTCCAACTATATCACTGATGACTCTGTCCGTCTTCGGTTATTCTAGTGTACACTTACTGGAGAAGCTTCCAAGTGGTATGTCGACCAGGTCAATGCCTCTCATGCTACTTTTGTGACCCTTGCAAAGGTGTTTCTATCCTAATTCCATCTTCCCCTTCGCTATGACACTGATACCAAACTTTTTACTGCTTTCCGTCAAACTTCTCCCACCCACCTATCTAATGATGTTCAAGAATGGCACAAAAGGAAGAGCTTATGTCAAGATCTAGTTTTCGAAGACCGTGTCTACATGGGCTATTTTCTCATATCCATTTTTCCCTCTATTGGTAAATATGTCACGTCTCACTTTCCTCAGACTGAGGAAGAAGCCCTCCAGGTTGCGTTGAAATGGATTTGATCTATGCGCAATTTGGTTATGTTTATACTATCTTACCTAGTCTCCCTAGACCTGGTGGTGCCAACGCACCGGGGGCATATCATGCCACCGAAGGTATCATTGGATCCCTTTCACATCCGTTCCATGGAAAATTTTAGGGGCTAATATTCGCAGGTGGGCTAATTTTCCATGTTTTTTCCAAAAACAATAATTGCTAATTTCCAATTTTTATAAAAAATTATTTGCCTAAATTTCACAATATAAAATTATTTTATGTTAAAAATCTCCAACATTATATAGAGAGTATATATATAATCATTATAAATTAAAATAATTTTATAAATACATCAATAAACATTTTATAGTTTACATATTAGAGACTACTGAGATTCGCTAATTTTTTTAAACTTCAAGATAATTTTCTATCCTTAAAATTTTCCCTGATCCGTTCACTCATCCTCCTATGGGTTATGGTTTTATTCAGGGAGGTGCCAGCTCTTCTAGTACTTTTCCCACTTCCGGAAGCATGTATCTAGGACACGGCATGCCTCACACCTTTGCCCAACCGCATCCTCTGGTGCCAGGACCTGCTATTGCCCAAATTTTTTAACCCAATGTTGCTCAACCTCCTTACTATCTGTATCCATAGCCAGGTGCTACAGCTCCTCTAGCACAAGAACCTCTACCTCCCATGCCTTCTCAAACTCTGCAGCAGAAACCACCCCACCGTCAGGGTCAGGTGTATGTGTAGCAGAGTGTGACTAATCCTCCCACTTCCAAAAAGAAGACGAAAGGAAACTAGAACAAACCCACTCAAGGTAATCAAAGAAACAATACCCAAGTGAATATATCTAACACTACAACCCAGCAACAGGGCGATCAGCCCAAGCAGAACATGCCTCTTTGTACGAATAAGCCTTGCTCTTGTTGTGGTTTCCATGGTCACTATACCCATGATTGTCCCATTTTACCTTAGATGCATCAACTGTGGGAAGCTCAAGTAGCATCTCTAGGACAACAAGCCTCTGCTTTGGTTTCTCCTAATGTTTTACCTACTCAATAGGTTGTGTTTACCAATCCTTTCCCCTAGCAAGTATATGTGGCTGCCCAACCCCATGAAGGTCAGGCGGCTGCTCAACCTCCTCCGTCTGGTACCTATGATTACTAGATCCTTAGGATGCAATCTAACTAGGCGAATGTTGTCAATCTCAACCTTCAGACTCAGTTGCGATAGTACACGAAGCCTCCCGCTACATCCATAACCGAGCCTAGTCCTCAAGTCCCACATAGCCAATTTCGACACCCAATATTCCTTCACATATCCCTCAACCTAAGGTAGAGGTACATACCAAGATCCCCAAAGGACCGTTGCGCTGAAACACTACTTCTAGTAAAGCTTCCCACACCTACAGTATAGTATATGTCTTGGCATAATCCCCTACCACCATTTCGACGCTGGAAGTCCTCCAGTCATGGCCTTCACAACGTAAATATCTATTAACTTCCATGGGAACTGTGGATCCTTCAAATGATCATTTTATTGTCTTTGATGTTGACAATTCAGAGCATCCACCCCTACCTACATCTGTCGCCTTCCAAATACATGTCAAGATCCGAAATTCCAACATCTCTCGATGTATCATTGATGAGGGGGGAATCCACCTAAGCAATGTCCACTTCTGTTTGGAAAAATCTCGGATCACGTGAGGTATCCCCTTCCACTATCACCCTTCATGCGTGGGATGGCCACCCTTCCTAGCCCGTTGGCATGTTCTACAATTGTCCTATTACTCTTGCAGGGAAAAATATTTGTGTTTATGTTGAAGTCATTGATGCTCGCTTAGACAAAAAAATTATATTGGGTTGTACCTATACTTATGTGATGTATCCTGTCCCATCTGCGGTTCATAGTAAGATGTGATTTCTTCACAACGGAAAGATCGTCTCAGACTTCTCCAAATTCCATTATTTCTTTGGTGGCTAATAACAAAACATTCAAACCTATGACCAGTGTCTGATCCGGAGTCTATAAGGATTCCTCTTTTCTTTGATTCATTCCATGGTCTCCCCCCTCTTATCCCCAACCCTAGCTCTTCAAATTTTTTCATGATGCAATCGTCTTGGTCCGACCTCAAATGGTTTGGTTCAACTAGTCAACATCCTATCCCTTTGTAACCTGCTCCTAGTACTTCGACCCAGCCTTCGGGACCTCCTCCTCAAGGCCCTTCATCTATAGCTAGTGTACCTGATCCTCTTTTTCCTCATGGAATATTTCCCACTAGCCTTAACCATTTGGGAGCTATTCTGCTTAGCCATTACCCCTTCGATTGGATATCGTTTCTTGCTCCCCCTTCTGGAGTATTTTTGGTACCTATTATAGCTACCTTGACCCTTCCCAACATGACCCTAGGGATCCTAGTCTGGTAGATTGATCCCCGAGCCAATACCCCACCTGGTTAGCTCAAACGTTACACTGCTTTGACCCTGATCCAACCAGTCGCTATGACCCCTCCCTTTGCTTCTATGCCTCAACCACCTCAATGGAAATATACTCCTCTTGCGAAAGCCTAGGGTGAGGGGGGAAAAGCCTGCAAAAATGAACCTAAGGAAGAGGCTTCTCAAACAACACCTGCTCCTCCAAATGCAAAATGGCATCAACCCATGGTTTTCATCTACCCATGCTATCCATCCACCCATGGAATCTACCCATGGTATTGTAAATGGCATCGACCCATGGTATTCATCCACCCATGATATTTATTCACCCATGGTATTGTAAGTGACCCATGGTATGTATCCACCGATGGTATTGATCCATGGTATTCATCCACCCATGATATTTCTTCGCCCATGGTATTGTAAGTGACCCATGGTATATATCCACCCATGGTATTCATCCACACATGGGATTTACCTATGGTATTGTAAGTGGTATCTACCCATGGTATTGGCCTATGGTATCTACACATGGTATTGTAACTCAAAAAAGGATATAAATAACAAGCCTCAGTTTGTAAAAGGACAGATTTTTCGACCACATTGTAGCTTCTACAGTTATTCTCTGTTTTAATAAAACAAGTTTCTTTGTGGTTTTATTTTCTTTGTGTTCTCTCTTTTTTTTTGGCATTCTAATTTTGCAGATCTTGTCAGATCCATTCCAAATTTTTAGATCTTGGGGGCCTCCCCCCAAGATCTTTATTAGTGGTATCAGAGCAGGTTATCACTCCATGGGAATGAGGGTTTTAAACATATTTCAGTTTCAATGTTTTGCAGCAATCTTTAGCAAAATCTATGAAGTTTTTTGGGCGGTGAGTTTTTAAATCAGATATTAAACTTTTGGTGAAAAATTTGCAAAAAAAAAAATACCACATCTAGATTCCTTGTGAAAAAAAACTAAAATTCAAAAAAAAAATCGGCCAAATTGGAGTTCGGATGAGGGAGATATCGCTGATTCAAAATCAGCAATGTTGAAGCAATTTTTCTGATGACAATTCATGGACGGAAGCTCTCCTGTCATTTTTCGTAGTTTTCAGTGCAACATTTCAAAGAAAGAGATATATATCTAAGCTCCTCTTGAAAAATAACCCAAGATCAAAAAAAAATCGGTCGAATCGAAGTCTGGATATGGGAGTTATCGTTGATTTAAAATCAACTATTTTTTCAGAAATTTTGTGACGGCGAGATAGTTCCAGCGCGAATCTGAGAGTCTAGAGTCTCCAGATAGTGGTTTCAAACACATGAGAAGATGCAGAATGATCATTCCATTTCCAAAAATAGGTTATAATAAATATGCTAATTTATATTGACCGAGTTATGCTCATTTTAAATCTGGAGCAGCATTCGGAGCGGGTTCCCTTTGGAGACGTGCCCTCCCACCTCGCTTTAGTAGGCACCTGCTTCACATTCATCAGTTTCAGCATATCAGTGTTTGACTTGGGTTATTTGGAGACATGCCCTCCCACCCCAAGCTATGTAGGCACCTGCTATCTCATCAACAATCAGCATCACGGTTATGGGTCAACCGCACAAAATATTTTTCATCGAAGTCCATTTTCTAGGCCGCCCACTATTAGTCACACAGTTGGTCACAAGCATTATAGGGTATCTCTATCCTCGGATCTTTGTTTTTCATGGTTTTGGTTCATCCAAAAACACACACTTAATCGAAGTCCATTTTGTAGGCCGCACACTGTCAATATCACAGTTGGTCACAAGCATTACAGGGTATCTCTATCCTCGGATCTTCATTCATCACGGTTATGGGTTAACTACATAAAACCCTTCTCTTCAGTGGCTCTTCATATTCAACAAAGGCTTCTCAGGAGGGAACTTCATGCAATGGGGACCATTTCTTCTTAAGGAGGGAGGAATGATCTGAATGGAAAATGGCATCAACCCATGGTATTCATCTACCCATGTTATCCATCCACCCATGGAATTTACCCATGGTATTGTAAATGGCATCGACCCATGGTATTCATCCACCCATGATATTTATTCGCCCATGGTATTTTAAGTGACCCATTGTATGTATCCACCCATGGTATTCATCCATGGTATTCATCCACCCATGATATTTATTCGCCCATGGTATTGTAAGTGACCCATGGTATGTATCCACCCATGGTATTCATCCATACATGGGATTTACCCATGGTATTGTAAGTGGCATCTACCCATGGTGTTGGCCTATGGTATCTACACATGGTATTGTAACTCAAAAAAGGCTATAAATAACAAGCCTCAGTTTGTAAAAGGACAGATTTGTCTACCACAATGTAGCTTCTACAGTTATTCTTTGTTTTAATAAAACAAGTTTCTTTGTGGTTTTATTTTCTTTCTGTTCTCTCTTTTTTTTTGGCATTCTAATTTTGCAGATCTTGTCAGATCCATTTCAACTTTTTAGATATTGGGGGCCTCCCCCCAAGATCTGGATCATGTTGCGAAAGCCTAGGGTGAGGGGGGAAAAGCCTGCAAAAATGAACCTAAGGAAAAGGCTTCCTGAACAACACCTGCGCCTCCTAAGCCTCCAAAGCATCCACCTATGTGTGATTTGTCTGATTTTGTCAGTCATGCTACCCACAATTGTCTCGAATTGCCTCATATCAAACCCATGGTCAACGAAGCATTTCCTGAATCTAATACACTAGAATTCCATGTTACTTTATCGGCTTCAGCCAAGAAACTCAATACTTTGCACACAAATCAACCTTGTTCTTTGTTTGATTTTCATGTCCACTATACTCAACTTTGTCCCCACCTCGATGATTTCCGCACCTCCTTAGAAGAGGTTCACCAATTTGAGGCCAAGCATAACAATTCCATTTCTCCCTTACTTGCGATTTTTTCTTTGGAAGAACCAGAAGACACATGCACTCCCATTGACATACCACCTCTCAATGTTGAGATGATGGAGTCTTCGGCCACTATCCACTACCTGTCATCATCTATGAGATCCACGATAGAAGACCCCTCTGGGGCATCCCCTTATATTTCACCTAACCTCCCTTCAGTGATCACCTTGGGCTCAACATCGGTAGATTATTCATCTACTTGTTCTTCTATCACCCTCCGTGACGATGCACATGTGAACCTCATTTCTCATGATGATGAGTTAGGTAGCTTCGTTGCATCACGTGGTTTTTCTTCCACTAGTCACCCCATATTATATTACGATGATGACATTGTGGAAGCATTTACCACCCTTGACTTTATCTATCCCCCCTTACATCAAACCCATGCATTCGATCCACATACACCTTGTGGCCATTACATTGACACCCAATGTTTGGGTATGGGGGCATCCATATTTGAGAGTCCAGGAGAAGTAATTATCCACAACCATTCTAGTGCATCTAGTCATGTCGACTCTAGTGCCATTATTATTCCCCATTTAAAATAACTGCTAGAGTCTCATATCACTTCAGATCACTCTAGGGGTGATCCACTGAATCCTTCCTTCATCTTACATCAAAAACCCAGTCCCCTAGACATTTTTGTTGACCAACCTATGTGTTTTCTAGGTGAGCACCAATTCATTATCTCCAAATCCACTCTTTGGGATAGTGACGCCATGTATGTGAACCTAGAAATTTAGTCCATTTGCTTCATATATGTAGTACCAAAATAGATTGGTAATCCTCCTGCCTCTATCAATTATTCCTGTTGGGGTTCCCATGTTTTGGCTAGGTTGACAGAGACCAAAAGATGAGACAACATAGAACCACTTTCAGACCTTAGGATCTAGCCCTCCTAGGTCCAGAGAGGGATCTCTCTATGATTATCAAAGGATATATGTCTTTGAAGTTCTCAATTGTGATTTTAGGCTAGTTATAGGCTCAAGGTTTTTGTTTGATTGTTTGAGTTTGGTTGTTGAGAATCAGGAAGGAAGGTTTCACCATAAGACAAGGATGGGTAAAGAAGGAAGCTAGGCAAGAATAGATAACTCAGGGAACATCAAGGCCATTAGGCAATGGAGTCAAGAAAGGATTTACTTATGTTCAATGTGTAAGCTTCAGTTGGGCTAGTCATCTAGAGCATTTGGATCTCAAAGACTGATTGGTGGGATGGAACACTAAGGAATGAGAATGAAGGATGGAAAACCATCTAATTCCGTCTATAGATCAGGCCAGAGGTCATTTAACTCCAGGCCTGCTTGGACAAAACCATAAGCAACACAAGGGGTCTTGAAAAGGTTTGTATGGAAGGGCAGGTTATGAAGAGGCAGCGACAGGCTTTACACCTCCCAATGTTCCTAACCTCTTTCAATTAAATCCTAACAAAGACATCTGAACACTGATTCTATCAACTTGCACATCAGAGAGCAGGCAATAATCATCCACTACACTGGTTTAGTCAATTAAAAACAATATTCAGATACACATATGAGCAGAAAACATTAAAGACTGAGAGAGATGGGACATAAGGTACCTAACAAGGGTAAATCTTATGTCATGCGTTCAAATTTCAGTCAGAAGAACATGAAATGAAATGGAAATAAACAAAGAGATAAGAAAAACATCACCAACTGCTGTAGATCAAGATCCAATGAAAACTGCTTATCATGTTAAACACAACACCAATCAGGTACATCACTGCCCAAAGCTTTTACATTCAGCCTGAATACATCAAGAGCCAAATTTATCATATAACTAATACATGGAACTTGCCTTTAACAAAATGTTGTAACCATCGTTAACAAACAATGTCATTACAATGATATTCTTCATATTATATACAGATACAGGACCGACCAGATAGTAATTAAATGTTACATTTAAACAAGCATATCAGGTCGCAAAGCGAGACCCATTCTCACGATGCATCGTATATTCAATCTTTGTCACCTTTCTCGTGAAAGAAAGACCGCCCGTACATGACGGACCTTTTCGCTCAGCATTTGGTGATTTCGGTCAAAATGAAAGAACTGGCCGAGGGTCCGCCTGGTGATTTTGTATTGCTCAATTACAATGATTAGAAATTTTCAAGGACACGGTGTACAATAATACTGCATGGGAGACTCGTCCTTTATGGAAAAACATTCTGCTGATAAGAAAACCTTCATATTACCTCTTATTGATGTTCAGGATCTCCAGAATCGATCCTCGGGGTCTTCAAAATGATGCTTTGCCTCTTTAAACCTCTGTTTCAGGGCTCAAGATCTTCGTTGACGCGCATTAATCCCTCTCGTCAAAATGGGGTAAATCTCACCATTACCGCTCGCTGTTAGTTTTATTTTAATGGCGCTCGAAATAGCCGTGCATAATCGTTCATTAATGTAGTCCACGCCCTACTCTCGATTTCTCGATGGTATCAAGCTATTAGAGCATCCCGATCGCGCCGTCGCTATTGAGGTAGTACACACGTCATGTCCCGTCCTAGAAACTTCGAACAGCGAATTTATGAAGAAAACAGTGAAGGAGTTACAAGAATGCAAGAATGAATACAAAGTGTTACAAGTGGAACAAAGTTGTTATGCAAAAGAATGGCGAAAATGCGTTGGAGTGGTGGGAATGCGTCTGACCAGAAGCCAGGTGAATATGCCCCGCGTACTGCTACATTCCGGGCGGAGACGCATCACCCGATGGAGATTGGATTCAAGTGAGCCACTATGGCGCAGAACGCGACAATACGAAATTTTAATGAAACATATGAAACTTTAGACTTTGGTGGATACATATGGAAACGAAATGAAATGAAATGAAATGGATGTATGAAGTGGGACCTAGCGGAGGCGGAGGGCGATTAAATATGAGCCGTCAGATCCGGGAGGAGACGGACGGCGGAGATGCAATCGAAGGATCGCAATCGCAAGGGGCACAAAAGGGAGACACTCACAATCTTCCGATTACGATCGACAGGGGAGAGTGATAGCCGTTGGATCATAAAGCAAACGGACGGATGAGATCAAATCGGAGGACGGAGGGAAGGGGTTGCGATTGCGATCGGAGGTCAGGGAGTGATTGAGCGCTGACCGTTGGATCAGTGGGAGGATGGACGGTCAGGATGTGATCGGAGGGGGAGACTGAAGAACTTGAGATTACTGCTGGACCGTCGATCTGCGGGAGGAATCAACGGTGGAGAACGTGATTGGAGGACTGGAGATAGGAAATGCAATTGCGATCGGAGGTCGGGATGCAATTGAGCGCTGACCGTCCTATCAACCGACAGATCAACGGTGGGGACAATAACCAAAGGGGCGGGTGCGATTAACGCTGAGCCGTCAGATCGTGAAACGGATGGACGGCTGGGATTAAATCGGCGGATCGCAATCGGAGGACGGAGCGCAAGGTTTGTGATTGCGATTGAGCGGGGGTTGCGATTAAGCGCTGGCCGTTAGATCAGCGGGACAGATCAACGGTCAGGATGTAATCGGGGGATTGCAATCGGAGGAAGGGGCAGAAGGCTTGCGATTAGCGGAGGACCGTCGGATCGCGGGGCAGATAGACGGCCGGGATTTAATCGGGGCGGAGATAGGAAGACTTGTGATAAGCGATCGGAGGCTGTTGCGATTAAGCGCTGACCGTTGGATCACGGGAGAACGAACGGCTGCGATGCGACCGGGAGGGTTTCAATCGGGAGATCGGAAGACAAGGTTGCGATTGATCGGAGGGCACGATGTGAATGTTTCGATTGCGATCGGGCGGGGGGCTGCGATTAGCGCTCCGCCGTCAGATCTTGTGATAGATCTATGGTAAAGAACGAGTCGCGGGACTTTGTTTATTAAACCAATCGCATCGGCACTTTAGAGCTTTACAAAGGAATTGTGCACCTGGCCAACTTCCGATTGCGATTAGCGCTTGGGACTTAAGCGCTTGGTCCCAATGCCGGGGCATGTGTGGGATGTGGTTAAGGGGAAGGGGCTAGGCCTTAGACTAAGGTCGGAAAGTGGGTTCTTAGCCCCTTTTAATGGGTTCTAAGGGATTTAAAGGGAAACGATAAGGGGAAAAAGAGGAAAAAGGCTAAACAAAGGGTAAGAGGGGGAATTTAAAGGGGATTTTAGGGGGATTTGAGGGGTAAAAGGGGAAATAGAAGGGGAAGACAAGGGGGATGAAAAGAGGCTAAATGAGGGTAAAATAAAGGGAATTCGGGCAAAGGGAAAGAAGGGGAACTGATGTATGTTGCAGGGGTAAAGGGAGGAATGATAGGCCCTTTTTAGCAGTTTACTAGCAGAGGTGGATTTGTATTAGGCACATCAATTGAGAGACTTCGAGGAGGATGGGTTTTCAGGGGAAAGGCATTCCTTGAAGGCTCAAAACAATCTAGCCCCCAACTGACTTGTCAAAAATTTCATAAGGGGGCTAACAGTGGCTCCACATGGGGATGGCTTCTTCTTGAAGGAGTCAAGAATTCAGAAAATGATCTCTTGGTGTAGGCCAGATGCCTGCTGCTACAAGCCATCTTTCTTCTTTCTTTAGATTAGCTGCCACAATATATTAGATACACAAATCAGCAGAAACATTTTCCCAACCAATCTACCTACCCAAACTAGAACTCTAACAATTTTCCCTTGGGTGCATTTGAACTAGCAGACCCTTTACATTTTATTTTTCAAAACAAAAATAAACCTATTCTAATTCTACCCTTATTGCTCCATGAGGCCAGATTAGACTGTTGGCCTCATCTGTTTCTCTACCTAAACTACTAGCTGTTGGGATTAAACTGTCCAACAGGTTTCTTCACCTACATTCTAAGACAGGAAATTTAAACACAGCCAAGCCAGGATTAGACTGTCTGACTTGCTGGGCAGAAACTTGAAAAAAAACAAAACTCAGAAGGCATGGAATTCTGCAACTGTGAAACATCCTCTTTTTTTTTCTTGTGACTCAGGTTTTGAGCATATTTGAGTCACTTCTTTCCTTTGCTCCAGCTCTGATTTTGGGCATATTAGAGCTGGATCTTCTTTCACTGCTGATCCAGATTTTGAGCTTGTAAGGACCAGCTATTCTTCTTTCCTTTGGCTCAGATCTTGAGTTTATTAGAGCCAATCCTTTTGCCTCAGAGGTTCATGTTTTGAGCATGTCTGAACCTCTCTTTTCATTCTGTTTTTTTTTTTTGGAACAATTTCTTCACTTTTTTGCTGAAAATGAAAATTTGCAACGGTATATACAATGGAAATGAAACTGGAAATGGAGAATTAGCAGAAATAGTGTTTGAGCATCCTGCCATTGACAGGACCCCCAAACAGCTCCGTACCATCGAGTTCTTGTAAGAAAAACACATTAGGACCCACAGTGGCTTGAATTATGAAGGGACCTTGCCACAAGCTGTCGAATTTGCCATGTTTGCCTTTATCCTCTCTTCTTGAATCCCACTTCAGGACCTTGTCCCCAACTTTGAAATTCGTTGCTTTGGTTCTCTTGTCAAACTGTCTCTTCATGTTTTCCTGCACTCTGACAGCTCTGTCATAAACTTGCTCCCTTGTTTGCTGAAGATGGATTGTTTCATTAATTCTCCTTATCATGCTGTCTTCTTCTGATTGGAATAAGCTTTACCACTGGTATCCCAAGGCTAGTAGGAAAAACTGCTTCTGTCCCATAAACCAGCTGGAAGGGTGATATGCCAATAGATTTCTTTGTAGTGAGCCTATCTGCCCACAAGGCATGTATCAACTTTTTATGCCAAGACCTTTTATTCTCTTCCAGCAGCTTCTTAATGATTGTAACCAGGCTTTTATTTGATGATTCA
Source organism: Pinus albicaulis (assembly GCA_034641835.2). Taxonomy (NCBI): domain Eukaryota; kingdom Viridiplantae; phylum Streptophyta; class Pinopsida; order Pinales; family Pinaceae; genus Pinus; species Pinus albicaulis. The sequence continues at coordinate 798,761,602 of CM076580.1, forward strand.
GCTAGGCCATTACCCTGGGGGTAATAGGTAGTTGAATGTCCAAGTGCAATTCCGTACCTGTGACAGAAATCAATCATTCTTTTGGATCCGAAAACAGCAGCATTGTCGGTGATTATTTTCCTTGGGCAGCCAAACCGAGATAAGATGAAGTCTTCTAGGAACCTAATGATGACAGAATCAGTGGCATTCCTAGTGGGTATGGCTTCAATCCACTTAGTGAAGTAATCAGTAGCAGTCAAGATCCATTTGTGTTGCCCAGAAGAAGAGGGGTGGATCTCTCCAATGAAGTCTAAGCCCCATTGCATGAAGGGACCTTCTATGGTGATAGGTTGCAGAGGGAGGGGAAGGAGCTTTCTTTTGCCTTCAAAAGTTTGGCATTTGTGGCAGGTAAGGACCATTTTATGGACATCACTAAAGAGTGTAGGCCAATAGTAACCAGCCCTGAGTATCTTATTTGCAGTGGCCTTCCAACTCAGGTGGCCTCCACACTCCCCAGCGTGGAATTCTTGTTTGATTTTTTCGGCTTCAGTTTCAGACAAGCATTTCAGTAAAAGGCCATTTGGATTTTTCCAATATAGACTCTCATTCATAATGCAGTAATTTCTAGCTTTGAGTTTTATGAATCTGGCCTTTGTTTTGGACAGTTATGGAGGGGCATTGAGGTGTGTGAGCACGTAAAGGATATCAGCATACCAAGGAGAGTTCTGAAACTGCTCCTCAACAGTTGGATGGGGTAATCCTTCCTGCTCATCCAGGGCATTCATCATGTTAATATCAAGGGCCTGTAGATTAGATTCAGCCATTAATTAGGCCAGGCCTTGACCTTTGATCAGCTTGGTGGGTTTGATTTCAATGTCATATTCTAAAATCGTAGCAATCCATTTTCCCCTTTTCCCATCTGGGTCTTGGGACAATATATCTTTGACCACTATGTTTGGCACATAGGCAATGGTGTGAGAATGCATAATGTACACCCTAAAATCTTTCAAGGCCTTGATCAGGGCATAGGCCTGCTTTTCCATGATGTTGTACTTTAAGGGTGCATCTCTCAAGGCTTTACTGAAGAAGGCTATAGGTTGTTCCTTACCTTCCGAATTTTTCTGCAGCAAAACTGCAGCTATTGTGTGTGGGGAAGCGAATGAAAAGATCAGAAAATATTTTGAAAAGTCAGGGCTGATAAGGACAGAGGCCTGGGTGAGTGCAAGCTTTACTGACTCAAAAGATTTTTTGGCTTCAACAGTCCACTTGATTCCTGCATCTTTCTTTAGCATTTCAATCATTTTCCTAAGATGCTCAGCAAGATTGGGGATAAATATTCTAAGGAAATTGATCTTCCCAATAAAGGACTGTAGCTCCTTGATGTTTCTTGGATGTGAAATTTGAAGTATTCCCTCAACTCTCTGGGGGTCTATCCTAATCCCTTTCTTGGATATGATGTGGCCCAGAAGCTTACCTTCTTGTAGCCCAAAAACGGTCTTCTTAGGATTTAGGGACAGACCGTACCTTCTACGTTTTTCAAAAACTTTCCTTAGATGTTTTAAGTGTTCTTATTCTATTTTAGAAAAGACAGTTAAGTCATCCAAGTAGATAACTATAAAGTGTCCAATATCATCTGAGAAAGCAATATCCATTGCTCTCTGGAAGGTAGCTCCAGCATTCATCAATCCAAAAGGCATTTTCACATACATGAAGGTGCCCCATGGAGTGGTAAAAGCTGTTTTGAGTTGATCTTATGGGAGTACCAGAACCTGGTTGTATCCTGAAAAACCATCCAGCAAGGAGATTCTTTTAGAGCCCACTACCTTCTGTAAGATATGTTCCATTCTAGGAAAGGGGTAGTTATCCTTCAGGGAGGCTCTATTGAGGTTTCTGAAGTCTATGCAAAGTCTAATCTCCCCTGTTTTCTTCCTCACAGCCACTAAGTTCGACACCCAATCAGAAAACCTTACAGGGACTATAATGCCTGCATCATACATCTTCTTAATTTCCTTTTCTACTGCAGGCAATTGTTTTGGATTAATTCTACGGAGTTTTTGTCTGAAAGGTTTCTGATTTTCCTTCAGTGGTATCTTATGTTGTATAATGTTGGTGTCATAGGCCTTTAAGTCTTCGTAGCTCCATGCAAACACATCAATGAATTCCTTAAACAAGTCAATGTATCTTTTCTTCATGTTTGCAGGTATAGACTTAGCCAGTTTTATCATTTTGGGTTTGTCTTCAGTGCCTATGTTACACTCTTCTACATCTGATTCTGCATGTTCTATTGTGGGCTTCTTTGCCACATCATCGAAATCAAAGAGGTCCTCTAAGGGTGCTAAGCCTCTTGGTATGTTCTTGTCTTTGGCTTGCAGCACCTCCATTTCTTCTCTATCTGTGTTTTCACGTTTTATGGCTGAATCTACAGTTTCTTCAGAAAAAGAATTTATTTCTATACTACTAGGTGTTTCTAGTTCATCTGGGGAATCCTCACTTGGGCAGTTGTCATCATATTTTGAGTCTGAATCAGAAAATTCAAATTCATTTCTGTCCATCAGGAAATCTTCAATCTGTTTGTCTCCTTCAAAGACCTGCCAGTATTTTTCATTGTCTGGCACTGCAGGCCTGAATTTAGTCTGAATGATGATTTGTTGGTCAACTGGGGCCTTAGGATAAGAGCTAGCTAGGTAGGCTAGTCCATTTGCAATAGTGTTTTGACCCCTAGGAATGGATACTAAATCATATTCAACAAACATTTTTAGCAAATCTAGAGTATCATTCCTGTATGCCCTAAGCCTGGGGTGTTTTGCCGAATACTCACCATTCATCTGTTTGATTACTAACTCAGAGTATCTTCTCACGACTATCCTACGGGCTCCTAATTTTTTCAACAGATTTAAACCCAAGATTAGAGCCTCATATTCTGCAATGTTATTCATGCATTTGAAATGCAGATTGACAGCATGGCTCTCCGCGTGATCATTTTCGGTGTTACGCAGCCACACTCCAGCTCCAGCGCTTTGCCTAGTGCAGGACCCATCAAAGTTCATTTCCCACAGGGGATCTTTGTTTACTTCCACTTCGCTTTCTACCTTACAGTTGGATTCGCCATTAGGTTGAGTTGGGAGGTCTGTACTAGGTTGTAAACTATCTTGTTGTTCGTAGAGGCCATGGATGTCAGGGAGGTGGTTGGCTTGTTGTTCTTGTTCTGTTTCTGTTTCACTTGGAGTGAGAGGTCCACCACAGATCCTACAGGCTTCATTGCTGATTTCCTCTTCCTTTTTAGTGTGCTGCCCATGGTCTTCCTGATCATATTCTTCCAGAGTGGCCATTATGTGGAGGTCTATAGGCTCGGTTTTCTCATTTGTATGCCTATTATGGGACTCTGGCTCTTCTAAGGATTCATCATTACAAAAGATGAAGGAGTCAAGGTCGGTATGCACAGAATATAATGGTAAATTTTCAGGTTTCTCAGGGCTACTGACTAGGAATTTCATTTGGGACTCTCTATACAGTCTTCTTAATTGGCCAAATATAGGGATAGTGGCATATGAGCCATCCATCTGCATGGTGCCTTGTAGCTTGGCTCCCCATGATCTTGACAACAGCATGCCATACTTGGGTGGCACGTCTGCCACCACTACATCCATGACCATACATTTCGCAGGAATTTGGGTCAAACTCACACACAAGTCTTTGATCAGGCCAAGACATTTTACCCTACTCGAGTCAAAAGAATACAAGTCTTTATAGGGTCTGGTGATTTCGAGGCCTAACTTCTCCATGACTACCTTAGGCATTATATTGTGTGATGCACCAGAGTCATGCATGGCATTATGGAGGATCTTGTCATGAATGTTAAGACTGATATAAAAAGGTGGAACTACCCCTTCCTGAAATTTCCCCTCAATATTGGGACCGAATAAGAGGGCAGGCTGATCATCACTCAAATTTACAGAATCAGTGTATTCCCCTAAATTCAATGCTTTCAAAATTTGGCCTTTATATACATCCTGAGAGGCCAGCTCAGATAATGGTACAGAGATTTTAATTTTTGCAATCTCACTTTCTAAACTGAAAGTGGATTGATTCTTGGGAGTGTTCAACTCTGTTTTATTGGCAACTACCTTAGTAGCTAAATCAATTTGCGTTTTCTCATTATGTACATGTGTAGACACAGTTTTATCAGGAGCACTAACTGAGGTGCTAGTGCTACTGGTTGGTTGACCTTTTTTTTCATTGTTTTGGTTGCCTTTCTGTTGTTTTTTCTCAGAACTCTCAGCTGTTGATTTATCGTTTACAGCAGTTACTTTAGAAGGTTTTTCAGGCCTCTTTTTGATGGTCACCTCAGGAGTTTTGGTTTTGGAAGTGTCTTGGTTCTTTTTTCTCCTGAGCCCATATTGTTCTCTGACTTGTAACATGGCATCTTGGTACCCAAGTCTATACTCTTCAGTTTCTAATCTTTCCTCATCCCAATATGAAGATGAGGGTTGATCTTCCTCCGAGTCACAGTTCAGGATTGAGTCCTCTGTTTCAAACATGTTAACCACATTCCCTTCAGACTCTTCTATGATTCCCTCATCCTCATCAAGAAATTTTTGGAAAGGGGGAATGACTTGCTGATCTAACTCTTTCTGCCTGTTGGGAGTGTTGTTGTTTCTTCTAAAGTTTTGGTTTTGGTTTTGATTTTGGTTCCTGTTCTGAGTGATAGCCATATTTTCGACCACTTGGCATAGATTATCCACATTCTTAGACAATCTGTCAATATTCGGGTCTGAAGTGGAGGCTATAGTGTCATCCTTGTATGTTACTCTCTTCTCAGCTCTCAGTTTGGCCCTTTTTTCAATCAAATTTGCCTCTATGTTTACTACCCCTTTCTGCATGTCTTCCAACGTGGTGTACTCTTTATCTCTAAGCTCATAGGCCATGTCAGCATCAAATCCATCAGGATATTTTGCTAGGGCCATACCTTGTGGAGGTTTCATGTGTGGAGGGAGAGAATTATAAATGTTGTTGAATCTAGTGGTGTAATCGTGGACACTCTCTCCTGAGTTCCTCTTAAGGGACATGTATTCTGCTAGGAGCTGACGAGGGTTCGCCCTAGTTTCCCATTTATTAATGAAAGTCTGGTATAAAGCAGGGAGATCTTGGATACTACCAGCAGGTAGGTTTTTAAACCACTTTTTAACCTCTCCCCCCAAGCTCTGTGCAAAAATTCTCATTTTGATTGTTTCATCATCAATTTCCATATAGTCAAAAGAGTCCTCCATTTTATCTACATGTTGTTGTGCTGTTGTGGGCTCTTTAGCAGGGAAGTGTGGGATTTTTGATTGATAATCATCTGGTAAGGGTAGTAAAGGCTGAGGTAAAACTAGAGGTGCATACCAGGATACCATGATGGTGTTCTGGTGGGGTATAGGGTTGGCTTGAGCAGCTGGTAGTTGGATGACAGGGATGGTAGGACCAGCATAAGTCTGTTGAGCAGATCTAGGGTGAGAAAGCCCCGAGTTTTGGAGAAAGTGGAGATCAGGTGGTGTGGAAGGAGGGGTTTCGCTGTCCCTAGTGTCTGGCTAGTCTGAAACACTGAATGACCTAGTTATAAGTAATCTGTTTTGAAGGTCTAGGTCGAAGAAAGGGTCTAATAGAGCTGCAAGATCTTCTGGTGCAGAATTGGCTCTATGAATGTTGCTGGAAATAGTTGATCTCCTACTCACGGGTGTTCTTTTAAGGATTTTCTCAGGATTATCAACTATTTCAGGTGGGTTTGGATCAGGGAAGGCTCTTGTATGAATGGTTCTGTGAGCCAGAGTGCTGTTTATAAGCCAGGCAGCTTAGCCCTACTTGTTATTTCTACTGTGGTTAATGTTGTCTTGGGAACTGGTCTCCCTGTGGAGTCTTCATTATGCTTTGGGACTGGTCTGCCAGTGGAGTCTGATGTGAAACCAAGATAATCAGCAGGCCTACTGATCACCAGTGGAGTCTTTAACGTTTAGGAACAATGGAGTCACCAGGTGGAGGGTTTAGGATGATTCTAGGGTACACTGTCCACCACAGTGCTCAGGCACTATCACCTTTCATGAATCTCCTCTAAAGCCACAAGCTCCAACCAGAGATTGACTGGGAGGGCATTTACTAGATATGTCACCCCTGAAGAGAGGATGAGATCTAGAGGCTACCTGGCCCTATCCAGGCTCTGTCTAAGAGTATGGTGGATATTCAATAATGGAGGCTGATTCAATAAAGGTGTGACTTACCATCAACCTAGCCAGAGTTCTAAGTTTCTGAGGTTTTAAGGGTGTTTAAGACGAAATGTGCTCAAAATTCCCCAGTGGAGTCGCCATTATGTTGGGGTTCCCATGTTTTGGCCAGGTTGACAGAGACCAAAAGATGAGACAACATAGAACCACTTTCGGACCTTAGGATCTAGCCCTCCTAGGTCCAGAGAGGGATCTCTCTATGATTATCAAAGGATATATGTCTTTGAAGTTCTCAATTGTGATTTTAGGCTAGTTATAGGCTCAAAGTTGTTTGTTTGATTGTTTGAGTTTGGTTGTTGAGAATCAGGAAGGAAGGTTTCACCATAAGACAAGGATGGGTAAAGAAGGAAGCTAGGCAAGGATAGATAACTCAGAGAACATTAAGGCCATTGGGCAATGGAGTCAAGAAAGGATTTACTTATGTTCAATGTGTAAGCTTCAGTTGGGCTAGTCATCTAGAGCATTTGGATCTCAAAGACTGATTGGTGGGATGGAACACTAAGGAGTGAGAATGAAGGATGGAAAACCATCTGATTCCGTCTATAGATCAGGCCAGAGGTCATTTAACTCCAGGCCTGCTTGGACAAAACCATAGGCAACACAAGGGGTCTTGAAAAGGTTTGTATGGAAGGGTAGGTTATGAAGAGGCAGCGACAGGCTTTACACCTCCCAATGTTCCTAACCTCTTTCAATTAAATCTTAACAAAGACATCTGAACACTGATTCTATCAACTTGCACATTAGAGAGCAGGCAATAATCATCCACTACACTGGTTTAGTCAATTAAAAACAATATTCAGATACACATATGAGCAGAAAACATTAAAGACTGAGAGAGCTGGGACATAAGGTACCTAACAAGGGTAAATCTTATGTCATGCGTTCAGATGTCAGTCAGAAGAACATGAAATGAAATGGAAATAAACAAAGATATAAGAAAAACATCACCAACTGCTGTAGATCAGGATCCAATGAAAATTGCTTATCATGTTAAACACAACACCAATCAGGTACATCACTGCCCAAAGCTTTTACATTCAGCCTGAATACATCATATTTTTCAGCCTATCATACAACTATTACATAGGAAACTTGGCTTGGGAAAAAAATTCTTGCAATTCACTGATAATGCAACAACAACCATTACAATGATATCCTTTTGTGCTTTATAGCAGAAGAGACACAGAGGACCGACTGAGGAGGTAGGTGAATTTTAAATGTTACATTTAAACACAATAATGAATGCAGGGCCGAGACCCATTCTGCTTGATGCACTGTATATCTAATCTTTGTCACCTTCCTCGTGAAAGAAAGATCTGCTCCGGATATGATTTGACCTTTTGGCTGCAGTACTCCAGGTGATTTGAACAAAATGAAAGAACTTGCTGAGGGGCCTGCCTCATGGATGTCAGATTGTTTTGAACTATAGCTGGGACGAGAAATTTCTTCAAGGACACGGCGCATAATAAAGACTGTATGGGAGACCTGTCCTTTATGGAAAAACATTCTGCTGATAAGAAAACCTTGATATTACCTCTTATTGATGTTCAGGATCTCCAGAATCAATCCTCGGGGTCTTCAAAATGATGCTTTTGCCTCTTTAAACCTTTGTTTCAGGGCTCAAGATCTTCGTTGATGTGCATTAATCCCTCTGCTCTGTACTGAAAATCCTAACTGCTTCATTACTGCCTCTGTCAAGTTAGCTCGATCTTTTAATGGCGCCGGAAGGATTTTCGGCGTTTGAACTCTGCTCTCCATTAATGTGAGTCCTGACGGCCCCATTCCTTGACTTTCCTGATGGTACTGGCTCATTAGAGTTGATCCTGACTGCGCCGCTCGACATTGAGGTAGTACATTGAACAGCGGCGGTCCCATCCTCTAGAAACTCTGCAACACAGTGAACTTATGAAGAAAACAGTGGACGGAGCGATGAATGCAGGGTGAACGAAACGGTGGTGCGGCGGTGGTGGAAACAAAGCTATTATGCAAAATAATGATGAAAATGCAGTGGAGTGGTGGAATGCGCGGATAATATGGTTTGGTGTGAATATGCAGCGCAGACTGTTAGATCCTGGCCTGGAGACGAAGATCAACGGTGGAGATTGATCCATGGGATGACTTATGGGCATGGCAGAATACATATGAAACATGAAATTTTAATGAAACATATGAAACTTTAGACTTTGGTGGATACGTATGGAAACGCAATGAAATGCAATGAAATGGATGTGTGAAGTGGGACCTAGCGGAGGCGGAGGGTGATTAAATCTGAGCCGTCAGATCCGGGAGGAGACGGACGGCGGAGATGCAATCGGAGGATCGCAATCACAAGGGGCACAAAAGGGAGACACTCACAATCTTCCGATTGCGATCGACAGGGGAGAGCGATAGCCGTTGGATCATAAAGCAAACGGACGGACGAGATCAAATCGGAGGACGGAGGGAAGGGGTTGTGATTGCGATCAGAGGTCAGGGAGCGATTGAGCGTTGACCGTTGGATCAGCGGGAGGATGGACGGTCAGGATGTGATCGGAGGGGGAGACGGAAGAACTTGCGATTACTGCTGGACCGTCGATCTACGGGAGGAATCAACGGTGGAGAATGCGATCGGAGGACTGGAGACAGGAAATGCGATTGCGATCGGAGGTCGGGATGCGATTGAGTGCTGACCGTCCGATCAACCGACAGATCAATGGTGGGGACAATAACCGGAGGGGCGGGTGCGATTAACGCTGAGCCATCAGATCGTGAAACGGATGGACGGCTGGGATTAAATAGGCGGATCGCAATCGGAGGACGGAGTGCAAGGTTTGTGATTGCGATTGATCGGGGGTTGCGATTAAGCGCTGGCAGTTAGATCAGCGGGACAGATCAATGGTCAGGATGTAATCGGGGGATTGCAATCGGAGGAAGGGGCAGAAGGCTTGCGATTAGCGGAGGACCGTCGGATCGCGGGGCAGATCGACGGCCAGGATTTAATCGGGGCGGAGACAGGAAGACTTGCGATCAGCGATCAGAGGCTGTTGCGATTAAGCGCTGACCGTTGGATCGCGGGAGAATGGACGGCTGCGATGCGATCAGGAGGGTTTCAATCGGGAGATCGGAAGACAAGGTTGTGATTGATCGGAGGGCACGATGTGAATGTTGCGATTGCGATCGGGTGAGGGGCTGCGATTAGCGCTCCGCCGTCAGATCTTGTGATAGATCTACGGTAAAGAACGAGTCGCGGGACTTTTTTTATTAAACCAATCGCATCGGCACTTTAGAGCTTTACAAAGGAATTGTGCACCCGCCCGACTTCCGATTGCGATTAGCGCTTCGGACTTAAGCGCTTGGTCCCAGCGCCGGGGCATGTGTGGGAAGTGGTTAAGGAGAAGGGGCTAGGCCTTAGACTAAGGTCAGAAAGTGGGTTCTTAGCCCCTTTTAATGGGTTTTAAGGGATTTAAAGGGAAACGATAAGGGGAAAAAGGCTAAGCAAAGTGGAAATTTAAAAGGGGATTTTAGGGGGATTTGAGGGTAAAAAGGGAAATATCAAGGAAGACAAGGATGAAAAGAGAGCTAAATGAGGGTAAAATAAGGGGTCGGGCAAAAGGGAAGAAGAGGCTGATGTATTTTGCAGAAGTCAAGGGGAGGAATGATAGGCCCTTTTATGGTTACTAGCAGAGGTGGATTTGTATTAGGCACAGCAATTGAGAGACTTCAAGGAGGATGGATTTTCAGGGGAAAGGCATTCCTTGAAGACTCAACAATGAACTAGCCCCCTATTTGCTTGTCAAAAATTTCATAGGGGGGCTAACAATTCCCACAGAATATAACCATAATGTAAACACATGGCGAACCACAACATAAAAATTTGTTTAGATTCCACTTTTCTAAATAAATTTGGCATGAACATACCATGCTTGGGGACACCTATCACTACAAGAAAAAAAGACATTGGTGAGGGGTGAAAATGGTCACCATAAGCTCATTGGTGAGGGTCAAAAGAGCCTTTGTCACCAAAAATTTAACATCACCAAAGGTGGCATCGCCGAAAGTATAGGTGTTGTGGTGAAAATCAAGGTCCGTGACCAATAATGATTTATAGTGATGAATAGTGACCATCACCATTTCATATGAGAAATGGTGATGGAAAATAGCCTCCATCACCAAACACCTAAACGTCACCAAAGGTGGCATCGCCAAAAGTATGTGTTTTGGTGACATTCAAGGTCCGTCACGAATATTGATTATAATGACGGATAGTGACCGTCACCATTTCATATGCACAACAACGATTTTTTTTAATGGAATTTTCATGGCTGTCACTATTGGTGCATATATATGGCGACGTTAATTGACCATCACCATAAACTCATTGGTGACATCAAGATCTATCACGAATAATGACTGTAATGACAAACAATGACCCTCACCATTTCATATCAACAACAAATATTTATGGTGACAGACTTTTAATAGTCATCACTATTGATGCGTATATATGGTAGCATTCGTTGACCGTCACCATTTCATATTATGGTGAGGGTCGAAAAATGTCACCATAAGCTCATTGGTGATGGTCAAAAGATCATCCGTCACCAAAAAAATATTGTTCTCATTCCCTATGAATATCAGGGCATGATGGAATTGAACTAGCAACCTCCCGCTTATAAAGCAAGTGCTCCTCCGTTGAGCTAGCACCCTTTAAAGAATTAAACTTTAAACTAGAAATTGCCCCTAAAGGTGAAAAGATACACCAAAGGAATAGAAAATATAGGAAGATCAAAAGTTTCTAGAAACAATATTTTCAATATAAATAATAAAAACACAATAAGAATAAATTTTGATATAATCTAACAAAGCATGTACTACATAGGAGAGTAATTGGAAAAATCAACTAGAAATTTGAATCACAACATAACAATATAAAAGATCATGCAACAGGGAAGGAACAACTCCATAGTTTGAGAAATATGAGCAATCCATGGGTCTGTTATTATATATTGATATAGATAACTAAATAGAAATCTAGATTTATGAAATTCAAGTATCACACAAGAATGTCTTGAACAAATATCAATATGTAAAATAGTATTGTTTGCATTTGGATTTACCTTGCAGAACCTCGGGAAAAAGTTTCCACGGAAACAACCAATAAACATAACGACATGGACCTCATGAGCAATTGTGCAGGGGATAAAATATGAAGGTAAAGCACTAGGGAAGTGTTGAAAGAAAATGATGAAAAACGTATCTAGAAAGAACTTAGAACCCTTTGAATTAAACCACACATTTATCATCGTGACTAGTAAACTTGCAAAAAAAAAATTCAAAATAAATTATGAACTATTCCACCAAAAAAAAATTAATTTTTCCTCTAAAATATAGTTTCAAATTAATCACTAGCATGACACTAACTTCTCTGCAAAAATAGGGAAGTTTCAAGACAATGTATAATAGCTTGCATGGCAATCGTGTTGATAAAACCTTCCAAGGAATAAGACCACAATAGTCAACAAAGGTGCCATGAAAGAAGTGGCTCCTAGGAACCTCACTGAAAACAATATTTATGTAAGGCAGACATCTAGATCAAGGGTCATGATTCAATCATCAATATGGAAACAGGTGTTGCAATTTCTAATGGAATCCTCTTTGGATTCACTAGTTAGGAAGAAATAAAAAGGTTTCATCAAGAATTATAACATAGAATTTTGGGATTAGAATATTATGGCATATTGATGAAGCAGATCAAGAAAATGAAACTCTTTCATTCTAAGGAAACCTACTGTAGGATGACTCAAAAGGAAAATAATTAGGTACATGTATATATGTGTTGACACTGGATGCTATGAAGTCATGCCATGTGGTTGCAGGTAGTATACTTATATCTTTAGAAGTGTGATCAAAATAGAAAGCAGAAACGCTTATAATGCACAGGTTCCCAAAAGGGCATGATCTACACTAAATGAAATTGACATAATATTTCCTCATATGGAATATGATGTGGTTGTACATTATCAAGGAACTGCACAATGGAAGTTCCTAGGAATGAAATAAAACTGTGGAGAAACAAAAAGGAAGATATCATGGGAAGTACAACCATGGAAAGAAGCAATCAACATCCAAGGAATCTAAGAAGACTTGACTAGGAGATCTCCATGGAAGATATGTGGACGCTAATAGAAGTCTGGAAAAGATAGAGATCCTTGACAATACATATCTTTAGGAGACAAAAAAGGATGTTGATGCCTACAAGAAGGATGTCATGGTGAAAGATCATCACTAAGGTAAATTTTGATTTAAGTATTCATATTTATATTTGAATAATATCTAATGAGTTTATTTAGGGAATCCAAAGGGAATTATATGTCTTCCACATGTTGATAACTATATTGCAAAATGTAAGATTCTTGGAAGAAGTATGGTTCGAAGGAAAGCAACATGATATGAAGCTAGACCAAATGAAAAATTAATGGATCACTTTTGGACAAAAATGAAAAGTGATGGGCGATTTGAGCCCTAATGAAGTTATCCCAAAGATGAATACTCCTCAACAATGAAGAAATTCATGGCATCAAAGAAATTAGTTCTTCATGAGCAGCTCGATTTTTTCATCATTGTTGTTATAGGCCCTTGATTAAGAGGGGGACTGGTAATAAGTTTCTTACATGGTAGAAACTTGGAAGTAAGTCCCTAGGAGCCTAGACAAGTCCTTGGCTAAGAGGGAGCCTTGAAAAGTCCTTGGATAAGAGGGAGCTTGAGAACATTCCTTGATAGGAATGGGTATGTCCTCCCTAATTAAGAGGTAGAGATAGACATATCATTCTGGTCTTCACCTGGAAGATAAAATGTGGGATTGGATAATCATCTGGCATCTGATACTCTTTTGGGGATGTATTAGGGTATCCAAGGTAAGAGTAGTCATGAAAGGATAGGTATTCTTTGAGGATTAGCTATCCCCAAAAGAATAGTTCTATGAGGTCATAATTGGTGAACACGCAGATGGAGTATGTACCTTGGATAAAATGATGAAGATGTCTATAATCATTGGTCTCGCAAAAATTGTAGTTCATGGTCTCTTGAATATATGGAGTTGTTAATCAAGGCCTTGCACTGTGACAATGTTGGTTAATAAGATGCTATAACAGATGGATTACCAATTGAATTATTCTTATGAGATTATTCTTGGTGTCTTTTAAGGATTTTTCATCTTGTCATAAATATATATAATTTAGAGTCATGTATATGAATTGGTGTTACACTTATAAAGACAATTTAGTGACGTAAATTTGTGCCTTCAAGACCTTGTCAATATCCTCCACAAGTCGGCTTAACGATGGTGAATATTATCCTTGATGAATTCGGTTTACACACAAACCTCATGTCGGTCTACAAGATAAAGCCAGTCACTATATAAAGGATGATGCGGCCTCATTATGGTGTAAGAAATTTTGGATCATGTCTGTGATATAAGAGAGAAGATTAGGTCTACATTGATGCAAGAATAGGAGGCTAGTCTAGGAAGAAAAGAAGAGGTATACTTACCTTTGTTCTAGGTCTATACCACCTCGCACATTTTAGATAGAAGGCTATCACAAAAAAATATAAGTCTCTCTTCTAGTGCGTAGAAAAATGCATGAAGAAGGTAATACAATGATGAAAGGATTTTTGATTAGGTCAATAAAGGAGGTGTGCTATCGAAGGAAGGAAGTCTTATCATATCTCTATTTTGGTATGCAAGTTTACCTCACAGATATCAGGGAGGCTGAAGGTAATCATAGTAAAGAGGAAGGCTACAAAAGCATGAAGAAAGGCTCGGTCTTGAATTTCAAAGATGTCCAAAGGATGTTGGAAGTAGGCCAAGAAGAATACTTTAGGAAGCTAAGGATAAGATAAAATCAAGCCATGAAGAAGCACATAGTTTGGGGCTGCTAGACTAGGGACCGAGCTTCCCTAGTAAAGATGCAGTGTAGTACAGAAAGAAGAGATCAGCTAGAGAAGACAAGAAGAGCAGTGACAAGGGTCTTGGAGGCATACTGGTGTCAGGGGTCTATTTCATGGTTAAGGTACTCGTCAATGGAAGATCTATAATAAGAATTGATTTTTGGTTTTCCTCTCCAAGAGGGACAGGTTTTGGCCCTAGCTTGAAGAGCCAAAACTTTTTGTCTCTTGTGTTTTGATAATTGACTTGATGAAAGACATAATAAGCTAACAAACATAATATCTAAGTAAAAGAAGCATAAAAAGTTCACAATTAATTAGCATGAAAGAGAAATTGAATTAAACGCCCTAATTTCTCAACAAGATTGATATGCTCCTTACTATCGTTACCTACCCCTCAGAGTAACTATCATGGCTCGAGGGAAAATAGAGATAGTCATTCCAACATTTATGTCAAAGAATTCTTGAAGAAAAATAAGATTCAAAATCTCTTGTTACTTGGATATGAGGGATTTAGCGCTAGTACAATTTTCAAGCAGGAAAAATTTCTCTACAAGGGTGAGAAATTTTCACAGGAGGGGCTGAAAAACATTGAACTGATGATACAAAGCAAACTATATAAATACCTTTGCATATTTCTTAAGGAGCATGAGCATTTTCAGGAGGAAATCTTAGTAGATATGGATGGTAATAGTGTACATGAACAAGTTTCTGCCTTAGATGAAAGTGATGATAAAGAAGTCGCTCAATGTACTTACTCTCTCAATCCAAAATTGAAACATTTTTCCAATTGACTTCTGGAAATTATGGCAATGGGGGATTTAGATGTTTTTTTCCTAGCTACAACATGTGAGTATGCCCCAATAGTTGATGAAATGTGAAGGGATCCTACAATTCAAGCTACGCATGCAAGAAGAAATGAGCTACATGTCCTCCCTGATGTTGTTGGTCATTTCTAGGATCGGGTTGTTGAGGTATCAAGTAATGCATACAATTCATTATAATCTCACATTTTATATGCTGGAGTGACTCAAAGTAATGGGTTAGCATTTATATATTTTTCAATTGATGATTATAGTCCAATGTCAGAACCTTATAATGAAAACTTTGATTGTCCAACTCCAACTGTGAAGTATCAACTTATTAGAGTAAATACTAAATGATTTAATGAAGGTTGTAAGTGGCTAGAAATATTTTAGAATGTACGAGCTATAATCTTCTACGTTGCTATAAGTGAATATGACCAAAAGTGGGCTGAGAAATAAGATGACCTTCAGTAAAGAACTTTTTTAGAATGTTGTGGAGCATTCATGTTTCGTAGATACACCATTCATTATATTACTAAAAAATTTGAAATTTTTGAGGAGAAAATTAACAGAGTGCCACTTACTGTATGTGAGTAGTTTAAGGATTTCAATCCAGTGGAGGCACACCACAACAATCAGTCACTAGACCATCAAGCTTACTATTATGTGGAAATGAAATTCAAGGATCTCTATGCATCTCTTAGCAGCCATAAGTTATTTATATGGAAAATGAAGGCATGAAATCGTAGCACAGTGAATGAAGCCTTCAAATATATTCATGAAATTTTAAAGTGGGCTGCATATCTACAAGAAAAGATCTTGAAATACATGAACGTGCAATTTCATGAGAACAAGAAATGTCAAGAAGGGGGGACCGTAATGTCATTTTCTAATTAAATGACCCTATTGAAAAGGTAACTAGCATCGGTCTTCATGATGTAATGCAAATGTATTATTGATTTATTTATAATTTTATTATACTCATTGTTATTATTATTTTATTTCTAGTTAAAGCATGTTCCTCATGCTTTTAGGGCCAATTGAGTTAAGAAAAATTTTATCATGAGTCAATCAAATGTAATTGAGTCAAGGTCCCATTTGGATTTGTAAAAGAAAAAGAAAATTTGTTTTTCAAGTCAAAGAGTCAAAATTGTCACCACAAAGACCAAGTTAGCCCCCTCCACAAGATGGCCTAAAGAGGCAGCCATTCGACCTCCTAGACATGTATAAATACAAGATAGTTCAATCTCATTTTATCATCCATCCATCATTTCGATTTATGTGCAAGAAGGAGTGTTGAGCTACATATTTTTCCAAATTTTTACGATTTTTATCAAAAAAATACATACTGGTACTTGGTGTTTTTAATCATTATTAATCCATTATGTTGTTAATTAGAGGAATTTAGAAACAATAGCTATTATTCTTGTTATTTTTTAATTTTATGAGTGTTTTTAATAAATTCCTTCTTGGTTGCAGGAAGGCTCGGTGCAAGAATGCATTTGAGTACAAATTTCCAAATGCATAAAAGCAGCAGTTGGGTAGTTGAGTTGTTGTAGGTGAAAATATCAAATTTGCGACCAAATGGAGTAGAATCTCTAAATTATAAGACATGGGTTGAGTTCAGGGCACCATGTTTCATACAACTTAGAAACCATTTGGCAAAATTCGGCTTCGTGAAGGAGTTATCGTCAAGAGAATATTCCACTGAAAACCATTTCTGAACATGAACGTATTGGGTCTCTATGAATATTTCTACTTTGGTTATGTTTGGGGATTAAAACAAATATAAGTTTACCCATTATTTTATGAAGAGCACAACTTAAGCGCACAATCATATCTGTTATCTCTATCAAAATCCATTGAAGTGGACTACATTTCTTCACCCGAGGTTGGGCTTTTACAAGCCATAGCACCACGAATTACAAGGAGCATGACAAAGATAATACTAAGGATTATGGGAAAACAAGATGTTGACCCATCGATAAATAAAACATATGGTTCCTTTTTTTTAAAAACAATTTAACATTTGTGAACACATTGATAATGGAATATTAGTTCACAAGGATTACATTTGGCTTGTTGATACAAATTTGTATCTACAACCTCCTACAAGTCTTGTAAAAGATGCACACAATGATGGGCTGGTAATTGTGGAAGGTTTTTTGGTACTCTATTGCTGAGAAATTTTATATCATGGCTCCTAGACCATTGGATTAGGAGTTTATTAATGAGAATGTGAAGTCAGGTTGAAATTTCGCCACAATACATCAAGTTCGTGTTAATGTTGAAGGTGTTCTGTCAATTTCTATGAAGAACCAATTGCAACACTGAATTTTTCATCCTTGTATCCATCAATCATGATGGCATATATTCTTTTGTTATTTGGTGAGTACAGTGGACATTAGAGAATTCAATCTCAAGCCAGTGTGTGTAAATAAAACACAAAAGAGGTGAGAATATTTCATCATGGATTGAAGGAATATATGCATCCACATCTGAATAAGAGATGGAAAATTATGTTTTCGACTGGAGAAACTCACCGTTTGATAATAAATCCTCTAATATGGATGGTGCAAAGGAAGAGATATCATTGTTGGATGATTTAACATAGGCATAATATGATATCTAAAAGGCACGATTACTCGAGGGCCGCATTCTTATTCTTGGAACAAAGATTTCAAATACAAAAAAAACGTGTTGTGGAGATTTTGATATCAGTTCTAAAGCTGCATCGAAGGAGAGCATTAAATATTTAAAAAGAAGCCAATACCATTTTTTTCCTGAGTCGTGAACCATTTGGTGCTTTGGCGTGGCCACTAGGGAAAGTTTTTATTTGGAAATTTTATCAGTGGAGAAGCATGCAAGGAATTGAAGTTCGAATAATTTTATGACTTGTGCATATAGAGCCTAAAGGCCATTTCTGATAGACTTGATGCCAGGGCTATCACAACAGCTAGTTTCATGTACTGTGCAATTCCAGCTCTCATTTTATATAGGGTTTATGGAGGTATCTCAATGTTTGCCAATATTATGCTGATGATGATGGTTGGATTGTTTGTTAATGGACCTTATGCACTCATTACCACAATAATTTTAGCTGATCTCGGTACACACATCTCTCTTAGGGGAAATTCGAGAGCTTTGGCAACCATCACAACTATTATAGATGGTACTGGGTCTGTTGGGGCTGCCTTGGGGCCACTTATGACAGGCTTTATCTCTACATATGGATGGACTGATGTATTCATTATGCTCACGCTTTCATCTTTAATTTATGGCCTTCATTTTAGCCGATTGGTTGTGGCAGATATTGTGGACAAGATTTCCAAGGAAAAATAAAAGACCACATCTTCCAGCAATAGTAGCATCCCACAAAAAGAGGAACGATTTCTCCAATTTGACATTCTGTTTAAAACCAATTCTCATTCCGGCAAATTGTAAAACCAATAATCTTCTCTATTTCTTGGTTGAGGCTCCAGTTTTCAATCAAAAAAATGTATATATATTAGTTGTCGTAGCCGATGGGGGAGGATTCAGTCAATTAGATGGATAGGGAGTCCACCCATCAATTAGCAGAGAGCGTAGGAGGAATCTCTTTAAAATGTAGAACCAACATCAAGTTGGCAGAGAGAAAGGAATTTCTCAGGCGTAGGAGTGAGTCCGTAAATTAGAGGGAAGAATTTCTTAGTTGTAGAAGCAGAATCTCTTCTGATTTATAGATCCGGCATCAAATTTCCTAGCATAATAATTATAATGGACCAGCAACAATGTATTTTGTTGATTAATATTTGATTCGATGTTCTAATTTAATTTAATAAATTTTGGCTTCTGCATTTGTTTTTTTATGTAAGCATTGTAATTTTTGTTTTTAACATTGAGTTAGTTTAGGACTTGCTCCAGGGAGTGGCAAGGATCCACTGCAACCTGGAGTCGAGTCCCTTCTCTTCATAGGTTTAAGAATTATGCTTTAGTTTAATTTGCAGAATTATATTTTGTTTTGAATTTTTTTTTAAATAGCATCTAATATTTCCTAATTATGCACTTAGATCATTATTTTGTTTTCCGATTCATGAATTTTATTTAGTAATCAGAAAATATTGTAATGGTTTAATTTTGAATAGGTAACACTGCCATTTAGAGTGTAATTCAAGCTTTGATTTTTTCATGCATAGCGAGATTTCTCTTAATAATTAAATCTTTTTTAAATTATAATTATTCTTGTTTTCGTAGTATGATTATTTCTTTATAAGAGAAAGTTTGAGCGTGGATTTAATTGTGCATGTAGCAGTGATTTAAAGTTTTCATTATTGAGTGGCATGTTAGAACATATTTTAGATGCTTTGAATTCGAACATGTTAACACCGCCATTTAGAATAATAATTCCAAGTTTGCATAGTATAATGTTTTTGAATGTTTGCAGGATTTTATTTCATTTGTTTGAATGTTTGCAAGATTTGATTTGATTTTTTTGAATGTTTGCAGGATTTAATTTGATTTGTTTATGCATCCCGAGACCTAGCTTAATAATCAGATTTATTTTTAGTTAGAATGATTCTTTGTTTTTGTAGTGTAATAATTTCCTTGTAAGAGCAATTTTGAATATGGATTTGATTATGCAGGTAGAGAGATCAATTCAAATGCAGCATGATTTAGTTTTAGTTATTGAGTTACATGATTTGATTTTGTAGAGTGATCTTGTGTTATTGAGTGATTTATTTCATTTAGATCAAAATATTTGAATTAAAGGTTTCTCGTAGATTATTTGCATTGGTATTTATAATAGGGTCTTTTAGGTGTTATTTTTACATGAAGCAAAGTAGTTTTCTTTTAGAAATAGTTAGAATTGTCTTTTTTTAATTTAAATTTTGAATTTGTTATCAAGAGTAGTTTAGATAGTTAGCTTAAGGTGTGAATTTATAATGTGTGTCTTTTGGTTATCTCAAGCTTAGTTTCAAGTGTTGGTTTCTAATTTAATGAGAGGAATAATTAGATTAATGTTTTCAAGATATCATAGGGGATTTAAATTCGAGTACGAGAATGATTGAGGATTGTCTTGAATTTCATTATAGTTTAATTGCGTTATGGAGTTTGCAATGAATGAAATTGGTTAAGTAGGTTTCCTTTTGAGGATTGCTTGTTTTCCAACAAATGTGTGTTTCATTTCAGCACCTATTCTATCATTAATAAGGAAACTCATATACTCTGATCAGTAAGCTGAGCCAATACATAGTACCACTCACTTTTACGACTCTTGGATTGATAATTAATATTGAGAGGTTTAATCTGACAATTAAACTACCCAACATTTTGGCACCATTGCCGGGGAGTTGTATTTTAGCTCAGGTAAAATTTTCTTACAGAGTTTCAAGGGTATTGCAGGACGTCAAAGGGTAGAGAGTGTACAGTAAGACGTGAGTGAAGAGCCACGCATCCACTTTTGTGGGGTTTCTCCAAAGTCTGGCCATCTTGCGTATCTCTTGAAATTTTATTTCCTTTATGTGTAGAAGTAGAAGCAGGCTTTAGACATTTAATTTCCAAATTGATTTTCTTTTAATAGATCAAATAGTACTTTGATTCAGTATTTTCCTTTCATTCTAGTGTGGTGAGATTTATTTCAACTAATAACTTTTAAAATTCATTTATCTTTCGAATCCATCTTCAGATTCCAACATTATATCATTTTTGGGGTATTGTAAGAACCCTTGTGTACTAATCCATGTGATGACAGAATGTACCAGTTTGCTTGTTGAAGACAAGAAGATGGTATTTTGAGGAATAATTCAATGAGGAGTTTTTATGCTGCTACAGAGACGAACAACTCATCGATGAAGAATTCACAACTGCTGAATTTAATATCTTGCTTGAACATAAATTTAATATAATTAAATCTTTGATTTCGAAATTGGATGATTTTTAAGAACAAGAGAAGGACGAAGAACCACTGCTTATCCTATGTGCCAACTATAGAAAGAAACATTGCCTTGGAAAGTGTCCACTTGGTGACCTAAAAGTTTGAGAAATTTGCGAGGATGGTCATGAAACCGAACATTTCCCATCACTGCCACGATTACGAAAGGTACTCAGGGAATCAAGTAAGGAATTGAATCAACTGCCAGGTATAAATCAAACCCCAACACCATTTGATACTTGGAATAATTATTATTTTCCTAAGCAGGTTCCTCAACATGTTTATAATCCTGCTGTTTTATGGAAAACTTATGATCTTCATCCAATTGAATATACTACTTCATGGTCACAATGGCCCTCTCCTTGGCCCTCATCCACAAGCCAGATATCTCCATGGCCTCAAGAATAATTTTTATCCTTCTCTCTAGGGAAATCTCCCAAGAAAATTCAATCATATGAGCACCAAAAACAACTATAATTTATTTCCAATGCACCATTAAATTATCCTCCTCCATTGTCCCAGTCGTATGTGCAACCTTACCCTAGCCCTTATCCTTACCCTATACCTAACCCTAATCCATACCCTAACCCTAGTTCATTCCCTAATCCATACCCTAACCCTAGTTAATACCCCAATCCATACCCTAGTCCTAACCCTAATCCACACCCTAGACCTAACCCTAATTCTAATTTAAAACCTAGACCTAACCCTAGTCCAAAGCCTAATCCCAATCCAAATCCAAACCTTAGTCCACGCATTAACCCAAACCCTGTTGAAAACCATAACCCAAACCGCATCCTAAACCCTAATCTAAACCATCAGGTTGCACAACAGTTTGGACCACCTATTCTTTCCGTTGATTCCCATGTTGAACAAAATGTCACACCTTCCATGTTGGAAAAGGGAATGAATCTGGAAACTTTCCCCATTACTGCTAAACATTGACCTCGGGAAGATATAATTCAAAGAACACAAGAGGAGCAATATTTCATTAGAACTTGTTGTGAAAATGTTGTTAAAACTCAAAACCCTAGAATCTCTCTCAACCATTCTTGTCAATTTGAAAAGAAGATATTTGATCCTAAACTTGAGGGATTTATATTTTTTCTTTCACCTAATCCTTTATGCCTCCAAGACAATGCTTATCAGATTGTGGAAGATCTGCATCAGTTGGAAAATCGTAAATATGTGGATTCCATTGAATCCTAGTTTCAAGCAGTCATCAAGCCATCTTATTTCCTCTGCATTCGGAAACTCTTGGTACCATATCAATTAAAGAAACTGGTTTCTCATGCTTTAGTATGTCTTAAATTCTATTCTTTAAAGCTAAGTGTGAGTATCACCAGCATTTTGTTACACACATGGCTTCATTAGAAGTACTCCTATACTTAAAAAGGAGTATTTCGCCTCTTAGAGTAAAGTAGGGTAGGAGAATAAATGAATAAAGTTGTTATCATGCTATTAGGGTTTTGAATTTTAAAGCATGCCTGTGAAAACTAATTTGATCCACATTATTTGTTAACACACACATTTGTGACAAATATTGTTGAGTACAATTCACTCTAATACCTTATGATTTTGCAAGTAACCATGATTAATCACTCTAATAAGTTGTCGTCTAGGATAAATATTTTCAGTTTCCCTTAGAAGGTACTACTGGAAAACCCCCTATGGTGGACCACTCTTGTAAAGATCATAATGAGCTATTCGGGAGAAAAATAGAATTCTTAACAAAAAGAATCTTTCAGTCATTGTCTGGGATATCTTTAACAAGTCTTTAGGGTAGAGGAATTAGCCAACAATGATTATTCATTAAAAACTTTTCACGCCATCCTGTACTCTTAAGGAGTAGATCTGTCTCCCCACTTATTAAGTAACCTTTAAGGTTAATCATAATCAGAGCTTACAAAAATTTAGGTAAGGATAGGAGGTCTCGTGATGAGCCGACCTACCACGATCATGGGACATAGCATGCATGACATTACTACTCCTGGTCACCAAGCCAGAGTAATGGCTTTTAGCCAAAAAGCTGGAAGACAGGAGGTCTCATCATGAGCCGACCTATTCATCCATGTTACCTCTTGTGAGTGGCACTGCCACCAGCTGGTTACCAAGCCAAGAAAGTGGCCTTCATCTAAAAAATCAAATAAGCTAACCATGAATCTATACCTAGTAAGTGGGATACTGACATTTCACTAAGTTAAAAGACATCCCTTCCGAGGTTATGGAGACTTGCGGGCAGTAGGGCCATGTATGTGGTATTAAATTTAACTTCATACTATGATTTGCTTGGTTATCCTTTTCTTTCCATAAGACTCATCCCTTTTCTTTGACAATGGTTTTAAGATGATTTGAGCATGATGCTTTGAGTTCCATCTTTCAAAAATTGAAGAATATTTAATGATGTGGTACCCTTAGGGAAGGTTATTCATTGTACTAGATTAAGAGGAGATTTAGTTTTGAATTTGGATGACAACGGAATAAACAGGTTGTTGATTGGTATCATTACTCACTTTAATTTTCATGGTATTCAGAGTGATGAATTACTCAATGACGGTTACTCACAAGGTGTTGGTTTTCGACAATGTGTATTGATTGTAGTTGCCTCTAAATATGTGCTACATGACCTAGGTATGAGATTGTTATAGTAGGTACAGGAATCTTGTGTTATTTTTTTTGAATCTACACTTTTCAACAAAATTTTATTTTCTTCATAAGACTTTGGGCAAAAACAAAACAAGGAATTCATTTGGGACAAGGTAACAGGTATGTGCAACACTATTTTCTCCATAAATGTTTACTTTTAGTACCTGATCTTGTTTTATCATTTGACATGGTTTTAGCTGGTAAAGTAATATTAATACCAACGTTGCAGGTTAATGAATGCATTGTAATATCAAGCTACACTCTTTGTTGACATTTTCCCTACCTGATTTCATCATATTATAGTTTTGGTTTGCACGAGGACATGCAAGAAGTTCAGCGTGGCGGGATGTTAAGCTTCATATTTGTCCAAATTTTTACGATTTTTATCAAATAAATACATACTTGTACCTAGTGTTTTTAATCATTATTAATCCATTATGTTGTTAATTAGGGGAATTTAGAAACAATATCTATTATTCTTATTATTTTTTAATTTGATGAGTGTTTTTAATAAATTCCTTCTTGGTTATAGGAAGGCTCGATGCAGGAATGAATTTGAGTATGAATTCACCAAATGCATAAAAGTAGTAGCTTGGTAATTGAATTTTTGTAGGTGAAAATATCAAAATTTCGATCAAATGCAGCAGAATATCTAAATTCTGAGACGTGGGTTGCACCATGTTTCATATAACCCAGAAACTGTTTAGCGAAATTTGGCTTCGTGGAGGAGTTATCGTCAGCAGAATATTCCATGGAAAACCATTTCTAAATGTGAACGTATTGGGTCTCTATGAATATTGCTACTCTGGTTATGTTTGGGGATTAAAACAAATCTCATTTTACCCATCATTTTATAAAGAGCACAACTTAAGCGCACAATCATATATGTTATCTCTATCAAAATCCATTGAAGTGGACTACATTTCTTCACCCGAGGATGGGATTTTACAAGCCATAGCACCATGAATTACAAGGAGCAAGACAAAGATAATACTAAGGATTATGGGAAAACAATATGTCGACCCATCAATAAATCAAACATATGGTTCCTTTTTAAAAAAAAAATTTAACATTTGTGAAGACATTTACTAATGGAATATTAGTTCACAAGGATTACATTTGGCCTGTTGATACAAATTTGTATCTACAACCTCCTAAAAGTCTTGTAAAAGATGCACACAATGCTGGGCTGGTAATTGTGGAAGGTTTTTTGGTACTCTGTTGTTGAGAAATTTTAGATCATGGCTCCTATACCATTGGATTAGGAGTGTATTAATGAGAATGTGAAGCCAGGTCAAAATTTCACCACAGTACATCAAGTTTGTGTTAATGATGAAGGTGTTATATCAATTTATATGAAGAACTAATTGCAGCACTGAATTTTTCATCCTTGTATCCATCAATTACGATGGCATATATTCTTTTTTTATTTGGTGAGGACAACGGACATTGCAGAGTTCAATATCCAGCCAGCGTGTGTAAATAAAACACAAAAGAGGTGAGAATATTTCATCGTAGATTGAAAGAATATATGCATCCACATCTGAATAAGCAATGGACAACTCTATTGTCGATTGGAGAAACTCACTGTTTTATAATAGAGCCTCTACGATGGATGGTGCGAAGGAAGGGATATCATTGTTGGATGATTTAAAATAGGCATAATATGATATCTGAAAGGCACGATTATTTGAGGGCCACATTCTTATTCTTGCACCAAATATTTCAAATACAAAAAAAAAGGTGTTGTGGAGATTTTGATATTAGTTCTAAAGCTGCGTCGAAGGAGAGCACTCCATCTTTACAAAGAAGCCAATACCATTTTTTCCTTGAGTCGTGAATCATTCGGTGCTTTAGTGTGGCCACTAGGGAAAGTTTTTATTTGGAAATTTTATCAGTGGAGAAGCATGAAAGGAATTGAAGTTTGAATAATTATTTGACTTGTGCATATAGAGCCTAAAGGCCATATTTATAATAGAATTGATGCCAAGGCTATCACGACAGCTAGTTTCATGTACTGTGCAATTCTAGCTCTCATTTTATATAGGGTTTATGGAGGTATCTCAATGTTTTCCGATATTGTGTTGATGATGATGGCCAGACTATTTTTTAATGGACCTTATGCACTCATTACCACAATCATTTCAGCTAATCTCGGTACACACATCTCGCTTAGGGGAAATTCAAGAGCTTTGGCAACCGTCACGGCTATATAGATGGTACTGGGTCTGTTGGGGCTGCCTTGGGGCCACTTTTGATCGGCTTTATATCTACATATGGATGGACTGATGTATTCATTATGCTCACGCTTTCATCTTTAATGTCTGGCCTTCTTTTTACCCACTTGGTTGTGGCAAAGATTGTGGACAAGATTACCAAGGAAAAAGAAAAGACCGCATCTTCCAGCAATAATAGCATCCCACAAAAAGAGGAATGATTTCTCCAATTTGACATTCTGTTTCAAAACCAATTCTCATTCTGGAAAATTGTAAAACCAATAATCTTCTCCATTTCTTGGTTGAAGCTCCATTTTTCAATAAAAAAAATGCATATATATCAGTTGCCGTAGTCGATGGGGGAGGAGTCGATCAATTAGATGGATAGGGAGCCCACCCATCAATTAGCAGAGAGCATAGGAGGAATCTCTGTAAAATGTAGAGCCAGCATCAAATTGGCAGAGAGAAAGGAATTTCTCAGGCGTAGGAGTGAGTCTATAAATTAGAGGGAAGAATTTCTTAGTTGTAGAAGCGGAATCTCTTTTCATTTGCAGATCTGGCATCGAATTGCCCAGCACAATAATTGTAATGGAGAAGCAACAAATAATGTATTTTGCTGATTAATATTTATTTCTATGTTCTGATTTAATTTAATAAATTTTGGCTTCTACATTTGTTTTTTTATGTAAGCATTGTAATTTTTGTTTTTAACGTTGAGTTAGTTTATGAATTTCTCCAGGGAGTGGCAAGGATCCACCACAACCTCGAGTTGTCTCCCTCATCTTCATAGATTTATGAATTATGATTTATTTTAATTTGTAGAATTATATATTTTTTTGAATTGTTTTTAACTAGCATCTAATATTTCCTAATTCTGCACTTAGATCATTATTTTGTTTTCCAATTTCTGAGTTTGATTTAGTAATGAGGAAAGATTGTAATGCTTTAATTTTGAATAGGTAACACTGCCATTTAGAGTGTAATTCAAGGTTTTATTTGTTCATGCATAGCAGTATTTCTCTTAATAATTAAATCTCTTTTAAATTAGAATTATTCTTGTTTTCATATTATGATTATTTCTTTATAAGATCAAGTTTGAGCGTGGATTTAATTGTGCATGTAGCGGTGATTTAAAGTTTTCATTATTTACTGGCATGTTCGAACAAATTTTAGATGCTTTGAATTCGAACATGTTAACACTACCATTTAGAATAATAATTCCAAGTTTGCATAGTATAATGTTTTTGAATGTTTGCAGGATTTCATTTGATTTGTTTGAATGTTTACAGGATTTGATTTGATTTGTTTGAATGTTTGCAAGATTTAATTTGATTTTTTTATGCATCTCAAGACCTAGCTTAATAATCAGATTTATTTTTAGTTAGAATGATTCTTTGTTTTTGTAGTGTAATAATTTCCTTGTAAGAGCAATTTTGAATATGGATTTGTTTGTGCAGGTAGAGAGATCAATTCAAATGCAGCATGATTTATTTTTAGTTATTGAGTTACATGATTTTATTTTAGAGAGTGAGCTTGTGTTATTGAATGATTTAGTTCATTTAGATCAAAGTCTTTGAATTAAATGTTTCTCATAGATTATTTGCAATGATATTTTTAATAGGGCCTTTTAAGTGTTATTTTTACATGAAGCAAAGTAGTTTTCTTTTAGAAAAAGTTAGAATTTTCTTTTGTTAATTTAAATTTTGAATTGTTATCAAGAGTAGTTTAGATAGTTAGCTTAAGGTGTGAATTTATAATGTGTGTGTTTTGGTTATCTCAGGCTTAGCTTCAAGTGTTAGTTTCTAAGTTAATGAGAGGAATAATTAGATTAATGTTTTCAAGATATCATAGGGGATTTAAATTCGAGTATGAGAATAATTGAGGATTGTCTTGAATTTCATTATAGTTTAATTTCATTATGGAGTTTGCACTGAACGAAATTGGTTAAGTAGGTTTCCTTTTCAGGATTGCTTGTTTGCCAGCAAATGTGTGTTTCATTTCAGCACCTAGTTTATCATTAATAAGGAAACTCATATACTCTGATCAGTAAGCTGAGAGAATACATAGTACAACTCATGTTTACGACTCCTGGATTGATAATTAATATTGAGAGGTTTAATCTGACAATTAAACCACCCAACAAGGATAATTTCAGAAAAATTTAAAGGAGAGAAATTTTTGTTTTCTGCCCTATTTTCTGTTCACACATGGGAATTTTTTGAGTTAATTTTTGTGGTATTGCGGGCCTGAAATTTCAAGAGATGACCAGATTTCTGAGATTTTACCAGCGTTGACTTCTGTTGACCATGATTTTTTGGAAATGTATCGGAGGAGGGTTGACATGGATCTTTGTGGCAGTCTCGGTCTTGGTCTTGGGTCTTGGATATCTCACTTTGATCGGATTTTGTAAGAAGAGGGTTTTCTTGGGTTTTCCCCCTTATGGGGTTTTGCCCTAGCTTGGAGCCTAATTTCTTGTTTTCTTTGTCTCTTTGTGATCTTTATGTTTTTTAATTTTGGTAATTGCTTGATGAAGAAGATAACATAAGTAACAAGAAGCCAACAAACATTCACAATTAGTTATCAAGTTAAGAGAAATCTACCCTAATCTACAAGCATCTTGATTTCTCAACATGGTATCAGAGCTAGGTTGAAGGAAAGGAATATTGAAGATAACAATTTGTTGGCATATTTTCTTATCCCTGTGGCACCTTCAGCAAAGCATCATATAAATTCCGTGACATCCTTTCCTTAAAATATGAATTGAAAGAGGCACAATACCTCTATGATTCAAGTTGAAGAAAGACATCAATATTCATGTGAACTAAGCTCATCAATAAAGGAAGGACTGAAATAATTAAGGGATAGAAAAAGAGACCTATAATACATGAAAATACTCTATGGCATTATCTCTGTAAATCAAGGATGAAATTCATATCTCTGTTGTCGAAAAAATATTTGGCATAGGTACACATATTTGAGTCTCTATGTTTATTTATGAAGTAAGTTTCCTGTACTAGTGTGAATTTCAGAGGCACCTTCTCATATGATAAGCATACAATTCATTATCTTTATAATCTACAAAGTACTCAAATAAAAATAAAATGGCTTATATGAAATATGTTAAAAGAAGACAACCTACTGTGGCAATACTTTCAGTGGAAATCTGAGCATGATTGTGCGCTCCTTTCTGAATAAAAAAAACCAAGTTTATTCATGATATTTGTATAGTTTGAGTAACCAAAATAATGTAGCTGACATCTATTACTGCTGAGTTCAAAGGCTAGTCTGAGATTATGAACAAGTCTAAAATTGCCATAATGATTGAAGCAAGTTTGTTTGGGAAAAAATGAATATCTGAGGTATTATTCTTCGATCAATAAAAAAAGGTTTTGTGACACTTCTATGAAGTATCTGAAGCTTACTATAGCAACAAATATTTGAATATTCAAGGCATCAATGATGACACCAACATGAAACGATACAAAGTATATCTAACACTATATAAGGCATCTCGACTCATTTGGGAGACTATCCATCTTTGACATCTAAAAATACCATCATCTTCGTAATAAATGAAAATCTATGGCACTGTGAGATGAAGGATAGAAGTGTATTTTGATCTAAAGTTAAAAGAAACCAAAACCATGTGGATCGTATCTGAGGCATTTAAATGTACAAATGATGAACTTAAAGACATGCAAAACAAGTCTTATCTGTGACATAAAGGACTAAGAATATCTATACCTTTGTGAAAAATGAATCAAAAGTTTGTGGATCTACTCTATCCTACATGACCAAAAGACTAAGGTACATAGTCTATAGAAGGGACCAAAATCATCACTTTGAATAAAAGCCAAGATTCTGATCAGTTCCAAGTTTGAAGCTACACTTAATGACATAATTTACATTTCTAAATAGTCTGAGCATCTCTATGACAGGTAGAACATGTACATTTGTGATATGAACTATACAAATACATAAAAAACTTTTTGAATCATCAAGAATCGGATTTTAGTGGCATCCTGTGCGAAAACTTGAGGGATGCTACTTCGTGACATAATTTATTATGATGATATAAGGCCCATATCTATGACACTAGAATATAAGCAACATTATATCTCTTCATAAGGACTGTGAGGGTATAGGGAATCCATGACACAAGTTTGTGAAAATAGCACCCTTCTCATACATAAAAGAAAGATGAATTCAATTCTTGAAGCCGACTTATTTGATATTGAAAGATAAAGGACACTGAAAGCAGCTCAAAGATATATCTATGTCTTATAGCCGATATTGAAGGACCAATTAGTGAGATCAATGTGATGACCAAGTTGCAAAACTGTATGGAAAGAGAAGTTCGAATTTATCATAAGCATATATTTTGAAGTAGACCCAAGAAGTTACAACTTGCAATATAGTAGTACCATACTCGAAGGTAATAATGGAGAACAGGGGAAGTTAAAAGAGGTACATGTAACTATGCTCAACGATAATAGTAGCGGCAATCTGAGCATGACTGTGCACTCCTTTATGAATCAAAAATACCAAGTTTATTCATGATATTTGTAAAGTTTGAGTAACCAAAATACTATAGCTGACATTTATTACTACTGATTTGAAAGGCTAGTCTGAGAGTATGAACAAGTCCAAAATTCCCATAATGATTGAAGCAAGTTTTTTTGGGAAAAAATGAATATCTGAGGTACCTTTGAAACATTGCAAGATGACTTTGTCTAGGAGGAGAATTTGTTAGTCAGAGTGGAAGAGACTCAAAATATTCCACTCATTGGGAGGATGACTAAAGGAGGACCCAAGAAGGCCAAGGAAAAAGATTTTTTTTCATATCATTCTGAGGAGGAGGCTATGATCCATGTGACATGTTTCAAATTTTGTAAGGAGGGACATTAAGCAAGCCACTATCAAAAAATGGGAAGCAGCTGCAAAAGAAGTTTGAGATGAGTGCGGAAGTTGTAGTGGATAAGTTGGCATCCAAGCTAGAGACATCCTTCTCCACAATATCTCGTTTCTCAACCAATACCACTTTAGTGTTGATCAACATGTGCAAAGTGTAATATCAAAGCACATGGCATTCAACTGCAATATATCTAGCAATTTTCAAGAGCTAAAGGAAACATGCAAGTGGAGTTGTGTGGTAATTTTATCTATTTAATACCCTCAGTTTTGATCCATAGAACAGTAATGTATCTACATGATAAATAGCTAAAATTAAGAGTAATGTAATATGTAAAGTGGTACATTGAATCATAATAAAAATACATCACAGACTATAGAAGGAGAAAGGAAAAACAATGGGGGAGCTATGATCCCACAAGAAGGGAACAAAAGGGGGCTTAGGGCCTAAGGGAAAATTATTTCATCATTTTATTACTCCCATTAGTTCTTTAAAGTTAGCCTTATTAAGCCTTGATTTATGGTTACCCTAAGTCTTACTAACCTTGGAAATTTGGAATTACTGGTTAAGAGAGAAACATGTACTTCTTATGAAAGAACATGGTATCTCTCATGCATGCAGATATAATCTGGGATTTTTTAGAATGCAAAAGAGATTTTGACATCCATTCTTCCTTGAGATTTTTCTCTCAAATATTAGGTTGTTGTATTAATGCTATAATAGAATTATGGAAAGAGTTTTCACGAAAATATGTGGAAATCATGACAATTTGAAAGGGAAATGGATTTCATTGAATAAAATTAATTACAGTTGATAACCTTTGGAGTCTGCAGTAGAGATATTTCTTGGCCAGCCAATGCTAGAGGCCCTGGAGGGAAGTGGGATAACCTGAGGGATTGCATGACAAAGATATGGATCCCATTCCTTGGGTTGTGCAATCAGTGATGGGAGAGGACTGGTAGATTGAGATAGATGTAATAGTTTATATACTGGTAAATCCTAGGAATTGGAATGTGTGAAGGGAGATATAGCCAGCAATAGGTAATTTTATTGTTGTGGATCCTTGGTCGAAAAAATTAATTAATTTTTATTAGTGAATTTTCTATGTTAGATGACCCTACCCTTGAGAAAAGAGTGGTTAAAGGAAATTTATAATATTGGCCACTTTTAAACTATAACCCTAGGCCAAATTTTTAACAAAATACTCAAGCTTGGAGATTCTGAAGCTATGTGCTTCTTCTTATTATTGATGCTTAATGGAATTTTCTCTATGAAATAAGTTTAAATTTCAATGACTTCTCGAATCATTGGAATGAGAATTATGCATCATCACTACAATATTGTTTGAAGTATTCTTAGATAATCTCTTATCATCATAAGAGAAGCTCTATCAAAATTCTAAATATTTGCCTCATAATACTCTAATATACCAAAGGTCTGTGTCAAATACTTGAAAAATGAAATATACATTAGAGGACTATGTCAATGATCTACAAATTATATGCAATTATAAAGAAATCATTAAGAACATGTCAAGGAAAATTGTTAATGTGTAGCATATTACCATCATGGTATATGGTATGGGAAACCTATGTGAGTGTAAAAAAGAAATGATTAAGAAGATGAAAAGTATGTAATTCCATAAACTATAGTGATATGTCTTGCTTTGACAAGATAAGTCCAGATTTGTAATTCGATGAATAAAGATTAATAACTACTCAAGCATAAGGATCAAACCTTGTAAGAATATATAAAAATCTGAAGGGACTTATACATTTTAGGGTTATGTGTTTCCTTGTGATTCAGAAGCAATACATTGTATTATATCTTACCTTGATGATGGAAAAGCATTAACATGATAATATCATAATGAAAAAGTGTCCAATTTATCTTCCAAAGTTGAATTTTTTTTCAAAAACTTGAATAATTTGCAGAACTCGATGTGTGTAGCCTACTTGGGTTGAAAATCTCAAGAAACAATTATTATCAATGCTCTAGTAATATTGAGAAATTGACATGAAAAGGAGAATTCTACTCATTAAAAATACTATTCGACTTACAAGAAGATGTAAAATGAAAATCTAGGGTTTTATACTTTCTAAACCCTAGCAAGCTACAAGGCTTAATCTTTAGATAAGAAATCCTAGGGGTTATGGACAAACCCTAGGATTGATCATTTCCACTAAAATAAGAAAGTTAACAAACTTTGGCTCATGCCGGAAAGGAAAGGAAAGAAACATGATTATGAGGACAAGGATGAAAATTTCTAGCTTAATGAGATTGCAATGCTTCCTACAAGAAGGCCAAGATTAAGAGGGAGCTAACATTCTTCTCCAAAGTTGTTCTTCCATGGCCTCCTAGTGAGTATTTCCGATACACATTGAAGATTGCCAATGTGTGGTGACTGTTGAAAATGGATGGAAGAATGAAGTGACAAGATGACTCGTGATTGGAATATGGATGAGCTATGGATTTAAAGGAAGTAGAAAAGATCAGCTTCATTAAAGCATAATTTTTCCTGTGAAGTTCAAATATGAAGATGGCTTGAAGTCCCGAAGGAAGAATTTGATCTACTAAAGAATAATTTGTGAAATTATCTCTATGTTGATGATATATTTCTCACAAAGGATGAGAACCTCTTTAGTGTAAGAGGGAGTTGATTGAAAGTGTTACATGAGCCTGATAAAATACATGTTGAGAATGTGGCATGATAGATTGTGAGCCCATGGCTACTTCCTTGATGAAGAAAAAGTTGAAAGAATATGTTGTTGAGCAAAGAAATATCATTGATAGGTTGTTGGTGTTTGCTTTTGTTCAATGCTTTGGTTAGAGCTGGATGAATAGCTAGATGTTACTAATAAATCAAGTATTGAAATCCACCATGGCTACCTTTCTTCTTTTGTGTAGGTTGAATATTATGTAAGAATCCTAGAATGGCTAAGGATCCCTTTGAGAGGGAGCATTGGTTTGATAACATCATCAGGTTATCGTAAGACCTATGTGGTCAGGGAATTTGGTTATAAGGCTTGCAATTATGAGGTACAAATTTCATCTCTCCTTGAGAGGATATTGATGGTGTACAAATTTCATCTCTCCCTAAGAAGATATTAATGACGTACAAATTTCATCTCTCCCTAAGAGGAGATTGATTGTGTACTATTTTCATATATCTTCATAGGAGATTGATGGTGTAATATGTTAATCTCTCCTAAGAGGATATTGATGGTGCATTGTTTTCATCTCTTCTGAGAGTAGATTGATGGTGTATTGTTTTTTTTTTCATCTCTCCTGTTGTGAGCCCTATGGTGTATGGTGTAATGGTGTAATGGAGATGGTTCATCAAGAGCTCCTCATCTGCTACCTTTATATGCTCCAGACATAGTGGTTATGTTGGAAATATTCTATTAGACATTTTCTCATTGAGTGACAAGTACTCTTAAGAGGGAAAAGTGGTCAATATGGCCTAAGTTTCGTATCAGGATGAAATACTTTGTATTTGATCGCACCAGCCAACCCATGAAAAGAGGCCAGTGAAATTGAATCATATAATTTTGGAGAGATAAGATTTAGGAGACATGATCCTGAAGCTTTGGTTATTATTCATTGTGTTGTTGTCAACCAGATGTGGTCTTATACTCATGAGAGGGATAATACTGAGGAAATATTCAAGAGACTTATTTATCCATTGAGGTTAAATAAAATCTCAATCAAGGACCTCAAAAGAAGGCTGAACATACCCATGCTTCACCTATTTTCAACCTCCAAGAAGAAGTTGAAAAGCTCCAGAGGGTGTTGGAACAGGTGAAGGAGATGAAGGAAGCATTGGAGAAAGAAGCAGGCAGACTCAAGAGGAGGACTGAAGAAGAGAAAGCAGTGAAGGAGGTAGAAGAACCAAGAATGAAAGCAGAACAAGATGACCTGGTGAAAAAATTAGCTTTGGAAAATGAACAAAGAATCAAGCAGCAGGAAAAACAAAGGAAAAGAGATGAAGAGTTTCAGAGGAAAATAGATGAGGAACTCCAAAGAAGAAGGAATATGCTATGTGGAAATATTAAGGCATTGAACACCTCAGAATTCCATCATCTCAAAAGATGGACCCACTCCTTAATCTCAAGTTGAACCATGTAAGATTGAATAAATGGAGAAGGAACAATTTTTCCCCATGACCATGGCTGACCCAGTAGTAGTATTGAAAACATTCAATTATGAATACAATAATAACAAATTCAACAAGTGATTTTCCAAAATGAAAAGGTTGGGAGAGCGATTGTCACTGAGGAGGTTCTCATTCATGAAACAACAACTGATCTAGAGATGATTGCAGCTGCCAGTATTACCATGGCCCAAGCAATAGGTGATAATGTTGCCATGCTAAAGAGAAAGGTCTATGTTGCTCAGTTGGAACTCAGTGCTACTAAGAAAAGAATTACAGAGCTATAATTCCGGCAGAAAGGTGAAGTAGACTCAGTTAAAGAGTTCAAAGGGAAATCACTTAAGATCCAAGAGGAACTGAGTACGGTTCAGAAATAATTCTACAAGAGCATTCAGGGCATCAAAGACAAAACTCCTAAGTTTGATGATTATATAAAGAGGATGGTGCCTATCAAGGAAGAATTGGAGAATATTATAAATATGCTAGATGACATCATTCAATGGAAAATACAATATACTGATGAGGGGGTATAAATTCCTCAACGTCGTGACTTGGAGAAAATAATATGTTTTTCTAAATCTTGTAAAAGTCTTGACAAGGCTAGAGACTTAGAGGAAAAGGCTGAGGAAGCTTTCAAAATTTTCTTCAAGCTTGGAGGAGAGGTTGATGCAGTCTTAAAAAAATTCAAGTTTTCGATGTTCCAATCAACCTTTGGTCCTGTACCTATGGAGCAGTGCATAGAATAAAAGGAGAGAGTGATAGACATCTCCAAGCAGGAGACCCAGGAATTAAAAGTTATCACTGGGGACAACACAATTTATATGAAGATTTGCAGAATACAATGTTGATCCAAATTAAAAGGAAGGTGACTCTATTTCTAACAAGGTTTGCATAGGTATGAGGCTATGGTAGTAAGTGAAGAATGTTGAGTAGTTAATCTAGGACCTTAGTTAATATAACAATTTTTTTCCCTTTATCTCATATAATTTTATAAAAAATTTGGCGAGATGAGAAGTTTCTATTTCACTCAAAGCATAAAAGATATTAAATTTTTGGCACTGTGCTCAAATGGGTTTAACATTCATAAGGTCACAACTCCACTAAAATTTACAAGCAACCTCGTAGCATAAATAAGAAAATAGAGACAGAATCAAAGAAAACCATCATATACATACTTAAGTGTCTTGTCCCAGCTTGCAGTTGCAAGCAAGTTCATTGCTGGAATCCATGCAATTTCCTTAATAGGTGCATCATGCATAACCACAGTCATTGGCTGGCCCCTAGTCAGCAATGGCCACATTTTAGCTTGTTTATCATAGCCAACAGAGAAAATAGCAGTGCCATCGTCCTTCCATGTCGAGCTTCCATGTTGAGAAGAGAACCTACACATGAAGCGTTACATAATAAAAAAAACTTAGAAGCACACTCTGAAACTTCAGTAATGGTTCTTTCCATACATAATACAACCATGGTTCCTGCAAGCATATTACAACTTCTAGATAAAATTCACAAGAAAAAAGAACAGGTACTGGAATTCCAACCACAATCTGAAGCACCTCAGTGGTTGGTCATGTGACATTGTTGCTTTTGGCATGCCAGCCTCAGTTTGAAGGACGTTCCAACATCTAACATGGAAATCTACGTTCCAAAATATAACAGAATATCAAAACAAAACACTAGTCAAAATTATTACAATAATATCACTATCCCCAAAATCTTAGATGAACGAGTCCACATTTCAATAAATTGAGATAGTTGAAAACATGATGAAGTGCAACAGAATGCCTAAATTCACACTTACGGCTGCCTAAAATCCCTCCTTTCTTCCTGCTTAAAGGTCCCTGTAAACCATCACTGCACAGAATCTCTAAAAGCTTTGTTTTCGCAAAAATGTTTAATGGCCAAAACTGCTGAACCCTCAAATCTCTGGTCACCCTCTGCTTATGCCTTAGATTTCCCTCCGATTGATAATCCACCAAAGTTCAAATGGTTAACACACCTGCCAAAGTTAAAATGTTATAATTTTTTGACTTATGTTTTGTCATATTGAAAATAAATAAATAAAGTTATAAAATTTTATTATTTAAAAATGTTAGAGCATTACTCTATATTTTTTAAGAATATTTTTTTTTCTCATTAAAAAAATAGCTATAGAGGTTAATCTAGGGTAAATAGAGCTAATATTTGTAATATAGTAGCAGTAATATATTTTTAAGACCTTAGTGAGACCTTATTCTAGTCTCATTGTTTGTAGGACTCTTATTGTGATCTTACCTCATTATGATCTTATTGTTTGTAGGACCTTTATTGTGATCACATTGTTTGTAGGACAAAGGACGTGAGTCTGCTAAACTCTACAAAGGTGTACATACTCTACCCCTTTAGATTTGAACCTATGAAATCTTATGAGGAAGCACATGTTCTTAACTATTGTAAAGATATAAAAAAGTTGACAATTTGCTCCAATATTCAAATATTAGGACCCATGGTCATCCAAAAGTAGAAGCTTCTACTAAAAAAAAATCCATAGATAGACCTGATGTTTGAAGGGGATTTTATTATGAAAAAACATAAATGGAAACATAAAAAATATATTGCAAAGAGTACAGTAGTAGAACAAAATCCAAATTCTATTAATGGATGAATATAAAATAACTATAAATTGCAAAGTGATACAAACTAAGCGGAATGGAGGTAGCTTCTTTATGAAGAGAGATGTGTCAACTACTCTTAATCACAAGAAACCATTACGAGATTTCAAAACTACCTTTGAACATAAATTATGATGCCCTAAGATCCAAAACCCTAACCCTAGGAAATGGCGTGCCAAAATAACGTGGGCCCAAAGAGGCTAATTGATATATTAACTTCCTGGGGCTACAACGTTTGCATGCAAACTCCATTTAGGAATTTTCTTGGACCAATAAAATCCATACTATGTGTCTTTAGCCTATGACAAATGCCAAAAATGCAAGGGACATGCCCAAAAAAGGCACCAAAAGTTTGATACCTGAAACACTATAATATAACTACCAAGATGTGGAATAATCTTGAATCAATGTGAAGTGGGCGATCACTAGTATTCTATTGACACAATTGTCCCCCTTTATGAATA
The DNA here is from genome assembly GCA_034641835.2 of Pinus albicaulis. Classification (NCBI taxonomy): domain Eukaryota; kingdom Viridiplantae; phylum Streptophyta; class Pinopsida; order Pinales; family Pinaceae; genus Pinus; species Pinus albicaulis. Next base: position 798,799,517 of record CM076580.1, read on the forward strand.
AGTGGTCCATTTTGTGTCAAGTTCCTTCATCAAGTGGGGAAAGTTTTGTTGAATATGGCTCCTAGTGGGACATGTGCGCCAAAGTAGGAATATGAGGTGCCTATGAGAGGTGGAAAATATGGTTGAAGTAGCTCCACATTAAGTATAAGTTTCAGTCCAAAGAAAAGGGATTTTTTTTATTTAGAAGCATCTTCACCCACAACCTTTGTATTGGTGTAAGGACTATATTAGAGTGGAGAGTCAAGGGGAACTTCCAATGGGATCTTAAGAGGTGTTCTTTAGACAAATGAAACCATACCTTATCTCCCACCATAAAATTATGTGGCAATATAATCTAGGTGGATATTTGGTGGCCACCCACATCTTCCATTAACTCAATGGTTCTTTACCTTCTTATCAGTTTTTCTATGGTTTTTTGGGTCTTGAACTTCTACAGTCATTTGTCAGCCCTAAATTATGTTTCTTGGCCATTTATGGGTCCAGATGTTTTCATGTCATTCCATAGGGTTAACCAAAATTTTTAATACTAAATATAGTTCTTTCAGATGGACTAATTGTGTTCCCTAAACAGATATTTTATGCAAAAGTTGCACCACTAGGAAGTTGATTCTAGTGTTACAATTTTAAACCTCTGGGGTTCTTTATTTTAAGTTAAAAAATATGATGAAACTAACACAAAAAATGAACAAACTATGAATTCATGACCTAAAAGCACCTTTATCACAACATGTTTGCAAAATTGAAAAACCTATATCAAGAAAGCTTGAGCAATATTAGAGCTTAGAAACAAAGCATGAAGAATGAGGAACCGTGTTTTTGTCTTTAGGGAAAATGTAGACACGTGCAGGGAGGGAACCCTTGCTCTCTCTGGCAATAAAAGGTAAATTTTAGTGTTGGATTTCTGTTAAAACAATCTTAGCCTTTTCCTCTCATTCTATGGAAGGGACTGTGCTATTTCAAGTGTATAAGTTTTATTAATATTGTATCATCATATTTTATGGAAAGTTATTTGAAAAAGGTCATTTTTTAGTAATTATTTTTATTGTATTCTATAATCAAAATAGAGTGAGAGCTAATTCATTAATTTTATTTAAGTAAAATTAAATTATTTGAAATGATTCATTCACAGGCCATTAAGGGGTGGACTTTCATTGTTGCAAGATATTTTTTTTTATTGCTTAGTTAACTTCTTTCCTTGTGTATAAGAAAAACAAGCTTTTAGTCAATCAGAAACAATTCTAAATCTTATTATATGACCAAATTCAATTCTTTATTGCCAAAACTTATTCTCGACAAGGTTTCAATATGGTTATGCTTAATGTCAATTCAATTTATCTATGTTAAAGACAACCCACACTATCACCAAATTTAATTCTTTAATGCCAAAACATGTTCTCGATGAGGTTTCAATATGGTTATGCTTAATGTCAATTCAATGTATCTATTTTAAAGACAACCCACGCTATCCAAATTTAAACGGAGCTCGAGGTATAGTTTTTATAAATAGAAAAAAAATATTCATTTCAATTTCATATATATGAAGCATTAGAAAAGGATAAAAAATAAATTAGGATGTCAATTAGGTTTAGTTAGGGTGGTTAAGAGGATTTGTTATCATCATTGTCTAAGGTCAGTATTACTTGTGATGTGTTTATTCCTTATGTAGGGTTTGCAATATCTTTTGAATTTCCAACTCAACCTTTTGAATTCATCCATTCTACCATGACTCATTTCCATTTAGTTTGCATTCAAATCATTCTTATGTTATTATCAATTTTATCTTAAGAAAAGTATGGAATGTGTTGGTTGCATCTTGGTACTACAAAATATGGTCTTATGGGTGTATTTATTATATGGTGAGCAATAGATTAAATGTGTTGTGTATGGAAATAAATTTTTTTCTTACAGTTCTTAGTATGTTGAACTATGTTTGGTTGTTCTTAGGTGTGATAAAAATGAATTTAGACACCACCTCTATTTTAGAATACGAGTTTTATAATATAAAAAATCCCTCGATTCTCCAACATGGTACTAAAGCTAATGGTTTGAGATGTAGCATGTTGCCTACAAGTCACATGCAAGTTGTAGATGCTCTTAAAAAGTCAGATTTTTTTAGTGGATTGGTTCATTCTAATTGCAAACAAAATCTAGGATCAAATTAGTGGGTCAAAATTATGATTTTCAAGATAGATATTATAAATTTTAATGGAAACAATTATGGAATTTTGGCACAAGATATGGGAACATTGTTGAAGATTGAAGAGTTATAGGACTTTATGAAAACGGTGGTTCTTATCCAAGGGATAACTAATAAAAGTTTTTCATCAGCAAGAAAAAGGATGAGGCTCTAGGAGTCATAATGTTGAAGAATGTAACTAGGTTTAGTCTTCATTAGTAATGTATTTGTCAAAATAAATTATTATTATTCGACTTATTAAATCATGGGTTTCATTCTTGGGTTGTATTTAGATTAAGGTCCCAATTGTGGACGTCTAGGTTAGTTGTTACAAATTTAAATTGATCCAATTTTTGGGCTTTTAAATAATGTAACATTAGGTTGTCAAAAGGATCCTCCATCAAGTCATATTATTCAAGGTCATCGTTCTCGAAATATACTTCAAAGACAACCCTCATGTCAAGTGATACAAGTCATCAAAGTTGCATCCTTAAGTCGGCTTCAATAAGTCTTCAAGTCGGCTCAAATCAAGACACAACACTTCACATTGTCATGTCGGCTCAATAACTATTGAAAAAAACTATATATACAGGGGTATATTTTTCATTTATACCACAGAAGTTTGGAAATATTTGAAGTTTCGGACCATAGATACAGTTCGGATCATGATCACAAGTTCGGTGTTGGAGGATAAGGTCTCAAACATATTAAAGAATTTTGGTAACCATTTGTGCTATGAATCGGGTAACTTCTATGATATGATGTTGAAACACAAATATACCACATAATCACTACTATGTTATGATACTCAATTCAATGAATATGCTCGGTTATCTCATTTATGGTGCTCAATGCTATGATGATGCTCAGTGATCTCAGTAATGATGCTCGGTGCTATGTTGTTATCTCAAACTCGATCAAGGTAATGAGGATGGAGTTTAGGTGCAAGAAAAGGATATATTGGTGCTAACATAGTGAAGGGATGACTTGATGGAGGAATTCTATAGTCTAAGGTCTTGGTCATCTCATCTTAAATTTAATGAAGGAAGAATTTTGACTGGATTTTCCCTAAAAGGTGGGGGTTTTCCCTAACATGTGCCTACATCTTGTGTCTTGTTCTATTTGTTTAGTGGAATTACTATTGATGATAAGAAAAGATAAATTGAAAGAAGAAATAATAATAACAAAACATCATAAGATAATTTCACGATAAGAGAAATTGTTAACTCCCATCTCCTTAATTTCTCTAACACGTAACAACCACCATCTCAAGGTTGATTCAATGTCATATAAGCCATATAAACTACTCATATAATCTGTACTCTTTAGTATATCAAAGAGCTAGAAGTTGATGCTTATTTTCCCCTAAGACCCTACATACACTATATTCTCCTTGCAAAACTTAGCCTTTATAAGAAAAGAAAAAAAGTTCCGTAATAATTTATAACGTCATGAATTTGAGAATTCCACTAATTCAATGACACTCCAAACAAATTTTTAGAAGAAAAAAAAATGCCTAGCTCAAAAGACTCAATGTCTGGCATTGATCACCATGGTGTCACTCTCTAGTAAATATTTTTTGGTGGACTTACCAATATAATTTATTTTGATCCTTCTCCACAGATTTCTCTCAAGGCATGGATTATGTTGGGCTATATCTTACACAATCTTTATAGTGGCCATGTGGTTCCATGACACACACCTACAACACATCATCCATAGAGGACACAAAGTGAATCGTTTAGTCCCTCTCATAGTACATTAATTATCTCACCTAGTAACTCAGCACACCATAGACCAACATCCCTTCCCTCACTGTGCAAGTTGGCCTTTATTTTGAGAACATTAGGAGTTGGAGGGTAAGCATGACGAGGGTGTACTTTTCTCAAGACGAGTCTCTCATAAGGATAAGAAATTTAATGAGCTCCTGTACCATGGATCGTGACCCTTTACAATCACAGTGATACAAGGAATACAACTAGGGTTTGGTGTTAACCCTTTGACAGCCAATCTATCCTGAGCAAGAAAACACTTGACCTACTTGCTTATGGTGGCCACAAACAACCCTTTCAGTCCACAATTTTAATGACAATGCCACAGATTTAATGTTTGGAGAGCAAGGGGCCACCCCCTTTTCCAACACTTTTTATGGGTCCCATGCATCGTTATGGCACTCATGGACGCTGATATGCCTCGTAGAAGGCCTTAAGACATCATTTGACTTCTTATGAGGCTTATTATTCCATGTATGAGATAGTTTGGTGGGATTGTCACCAAAATTTAGGCTTACTTGCATATTATTTTATATTTAGGGGCTAATGTAGGCCCATAAGCTAATTAGATCAACTCATAATCAATGTATAAATATGATTTAGTTGGATTCATTTGTATCATCACATGACTTGGGATCTCTCTATCTTTAGAGAACTTCACATTTTTCCTTAGAGGACTATTTTGGATGATGGATGTATTTTGATGTATGGATTTAGGCTATTTATATCTTGGAGCTTTGTTTTTGAAAATGTGAAGCTGGTTGGATATACTCTCTAACATTGTGAGTGAAAATTTAATGATATTCTTCTTGTTGTTGCATACTATTGAATTTCTCTATAACTAGGGCTAATTGCTGCATGATGGAAATGTGGAATTTTGTGTCTATTTAGCCTATTTAATGCATGGGCCATTGTTGGATGAATCAAATGTATTATATATCATTTTATCTCAATAATATTGCACCATTTGTGTGAGTTTTAAATGCTTGAAGATCAATTTTCGCTTTCCTCTAACATTGGACGAAGTTGAATTTTTGGGCCTCCTTGATCAAGAAACTGAATTCATGTTCATTATCACCCCTAAATCCATACCCCAAAGTGAATTAGGAACTATTCCCTCAAAAATGGTGATGATTTCCCCCCCTTTTTTCACAATTTTCTATTTTTCGCTAGGTCTAGCCCCATTAAATCACCTATGGCATCAATTTCCCAAGAATCTAGCCAAAAGAAAACTTCGATCTCCTAGAGGCAACTGCATTGGTGGGTCCCATCACTCTCCTCATATTTTGGGCCAATTCTGATGGTGGAATCTTTGGATACCTCAAGCCCTAGCTCTAGGATGAATTTTTTCATAGGTGTTCCCAAGGCTATAACCTAGTAGGATCAATTTGACCCATTGAAGTAAAAAATATTACATGATCCTTTCCCCTCACATTTTCCAAGATAGGAACATCATTGGTTTCTAAATTCCATCCTTGAACCTGGGTTGGGTCCACTTGGCCCCGTCTGGTCCCATTTGGTGTCAAAGGCCTTTCATCATGGACCATTTGGGAATAGAAGTTAGTGAACTAGGACTAGTTGGTTGGCCCAATTGAATGCTAATTTAATCCCTCAAAGTTCCACATCCTTAGGCCCTATACACCTGCCCTTATACTAATGTTGTTGTCCTTCACAAGTACAAGAGTTAGGGATTTTCTCTGACAATCACCTAACAACCCTCCAACTATACTTGGACTACCATCAATCTTCCCAACCACAGCCAAATATTTTTACTGATATAAGGCTCACAATATTATCTTCATCTAGGGCTCTTCAAATCTTCCACCTAACAATGGTTTGAGTCCTCTCAAAATCATTGTTCTTGTGTATCGACAATTTGGTCTTTGTTGTCCAATCTATGAAATTTTTTTAACTAATCCTCTTATCAACCTTCTAACAATCTGTAGGTGACTGAGCTAGGGTCACAAATCAGCCACTAACAGTCCATTGACTAATTTTTTATAGGTTGCTTCAAATATCTATCTAAAACTCTATGGATATTCCACCAAAATCAACTCCTCTCATGCCAATCCATTCTTCATATGGCACATTTCTTCTACATGCTCAATATTATTCTCAAGTTCCACTCTCCTTTGGATCTGCTATCTCCACACATACTGAATCTACAAACCATCTTCTAGATTTGCGGTCTATATTGCAGAAATAAACCTCGCTCTAAGGTTCACAACTACTCTTCTTCTACACAATTTTTTCATAGTCTTAAGGGCATATCTTATGAACTAAACATGTTAGGAAAATTTCCTAACTAGGGCACTATACTTATGTACTTATAGTTGCTGTAGAACAAACCCTATCCACCCATAGAAAAAATGACGACTCTTTCCTCCATAAGAGACTCGACCTAGCTCATTTGGATCCATGGATAATGGGCATTTCATTGATTAAAATTCTTGTGTCTACTTATGTTCTGGCTCTAAATTACAGTGCAAGCCCTCCTCCATTTATGTTGGTCTTTATCACAGACCTTGTGGCCTACTAACCACCACAAGACAAGATCGTATCAACCCTCTCTTCTATTTCATGTATAAAACCTAATCAACGGGATTCAATCTGATCTTGAAATGTTCTAAAACAAGGTATTGAATCCTTGGTACAATTTGTGGAAACAAAACACGATCATAGAATCACATAGAAGTAAGAGAAATAAATTATCAATCGCACATGACAAGATGTATCTGGGGAAAGAAATTTCTCAAAACCCATCTATCTCTATTGTATTTTAAGTAAACGAATCCTGAAATAATACAATGCCTAATCTCTCATGAGATTATCCAACACTATGGCAATTGTCCCCTACTAATCTAGGAAAAATCGGTCTAGTACTTAGCCAATTCTCAACCTTCCCTCAACCTACCTTGCTCACACAATTCCTAGGGAATTAGCTCCCTATTAATTATGAAAATCACCCTTCCTTGATTGTGCAATCCATCATGGCATCCCAATGACTTTATAATTACACATGGGCAATTTTTCTTAAATACAAATGAATTTTGGGCACATATGCTTGTCATTTGGTGTAAATGTTACAACATTCTATGAGAATGGAAAATCTGGATTCAAACACTTACTGAAGTAAAGCAGGAAAAACCTTTTGGAAACCTTTTTCTAGCTTAGAAATGTTTTGAATTACAAATATGTAACAAAGGAAAGGATCGTTTACCTTTTAGTTCCAACGAGAACTATTGGAACACTAGGTGCAAAATGCCTCAGCTTAGGAAGCCACTGCACAGTCATTGTGGAACTTATGTTAGACAACCATTTTAGTAAACAAGACATCCTCACATAAAAATTTCAAGATATTATATTTTTTTGGGTGTAAAAAATGTGTCTTCTCACAATTTATTTCAAATAGAACCCAAAATAAGATTGCATAAAGCACAATCCACATAAAACAAACCTTTTTGGTAATATTCTCATAGCTTGCCTTGCTAATAAAATAAAATGCCAGAATAAAAACATCTGCTCCCCTGTAGCTCAGAGCTCTTAATCTATTGTAGTCCTCTTGACCTGTTCCACCAAATTTTTAGAGAGGGCCTAAAATATAAACTCCTAGAATGGTTACTATTTGAGATAACTAGCAATGCACATAAAATGACTGTTTAAGAACTTTAAACCCAAGAAAACACATCTAGGAAAATAAATGCATCCTACAGTTTAACATGAAATATATAATGTCTTTAAACAGAGACTACTGAACAACAAGAAAATCTTGGATAAGAACTCCGATTCCACCATTACTATCTGTTGTACCCCACAGACCAAGGTTCATTGTGTTTCCATCCACCACAACATTTGCACTAAAGTTATCAAAAAAGTTGGTACATAGTCCTGAGATCCACCATAAAAACATATAATTAATATTGCAACCTCAACCAAACATTAATAAAGTAAATTAAGACCAATTCCAAATAACACCAAAAGTTGAAATATGCACAAATCTTGTCACTTGTCAGCTAATGTATGCCATTATGTTCATTAAAATACTGCCTATAAACTCCTTTAAAACCCTTTCACCAAAAAAAAACTATTAAAAGTACTTGTCTTTCTCTATTTTCAAAACATAATGAAAAGGCTAGAAAATCTCTTGACGAAATCCAGCAAAATTTTCCCTAACTTGGAAGCACTAACGCTTAAATAAAGAGATCTATTAAGTAATCTCTACCACAATAAATTCATACACTGGCCGATAAAGTCTTTAAAATCCTTTCTGTTGACCAAAAACCATTAATTTATCTTGTTTTTCCCAACTTCGATAATACAATGAAGAACTAGGAATAAGCTAATCAACTATAACTAATTTTTCCCCAACTTAATAAATCCTACAATTTAAATTATGCAATATGATTTTGTTTCACAGTTAAATTCATTTCCAGCCAAAAGTTTCCTAAGAATTTGAAACCCTTTCTGCCAACCAAAATCCATTAAATTTAGTCTTTCCCTGTTACCATAATACAATAAGTCCCGAGGGCTTAGCTCAAATGGATGATGCCAATGGTGCTAGGACGTTGTTGGTAATCCAGCAGGCTGTGCAGGTCCCTGGTTCAATTCCCATGATCCAGGTGCACTAGTGAACACCACTCACTTTTGACTTGGTACCATCCTCAGAACAGGGGAGAAGTGTCCTTGAGTTTCCCTGGGGAGGTTTTTAGTGCCCTAAGTTTCCCTAGGGAGTTATTTTCATCACCTACATCAAGGCATGAGTTGTCTCCTGCATCAAGGCCTCCAAGTGAAGCTGGAAATAGATCAAGGCAACAGTCTGTTTCCCCAACAGTTTCTAGAAGTGTGAGCTCTTTGAAGATCCATGATCATGATCATTTCAGCTCCCAAAGTAAGGGATCTCCAGTTTCATCTTGTGAGGATGAGATGGGTTCCATTCAGTCTGCATTTTCAGGAAAAAAAAATAACAAGCACTGTGAGCATGGTAAATCGGCAAGGAACAAGAAAACAAGAAACATATCGAAATAGAAGAATTCAGTCACTCTCCAAAAAATCCACAAGATCAACATCAACAATTAATATTTCACCAAGCTTTGTGCCAAAGATATCCTTTGACTATGTATTGCGCCAAATTTTATGCCTCCTATCTTGGAGTATTGGTTTTTTAAGCTTGCAGTGATGTTGTTAGCTGTAATTGAATGGGTTTCCATTTTTCGTTGTTTGACACAATAATATTTTGTTATCTCTTAACTCTGGTCCTTTCATCTATTTGCATTCTACTTGATTCCTGTAAAGTGAAAGCTTGAGGGTTTTATTCCCAACCGATAAGATTGGTCATTGACAGCAGTCCTCACATGGAAGCAAGGCATTGCCTGATTTTGGGTTGTTTTGAGTTTGCTTTCCCATGTGTTGATCTTGTTTTGAGGCTTCAAGTTCAAACATATGCACTAAAATGCAGTTGACATCAAAACTGTGAGCCAGGCTTAACAAGTGTCTATTAGTCAATGGCCATACTTGGTGCCATTGGTGAGTCCTTTTAAATGTGTTACTGGAGTAAGATGTGTATCAGAGTAATGGTGTATACTTTCCCTACCCCCCTCTATTCTAATTTTGTGTATATTCTCTGATTGTTATGTTCCCCCATATATGGTTTATCATCTTACACGTGCTTGTATGTTCATTGATTTGGTTCTTAAACTATTTTTACTATTTCAATATTTTTCTGTCATATCATCACTGTGTTGTTTTTCTTTGGTGGTATTCTGAGTATTTTTCCTTTGGCCTAAAGCTTTGGTGTACACTTCATTAAAATATATAGAAACTAAAACTTTCATATATTTCACTTTATTACTGTTTTCCATATTCCCCACTTCCGGCGTTTAATTTGCACCTCTCGGTGCAAATGCTATTTCTATTATTATTTATTGTTCGAGATAGATTAAAATTTTGTATTAAAATTTTTAAATATCTCTTAAAATTACTGGAACGCTAATTTATGATTTTGCACTTTCTAAAAGCTCCATAAGTATGGATGACTGCTTTACTGGTATTGTTTTCTACTTCAATGTTTTTGGCTTAATGCAAGTTAGTTTTCAAAATCTCTTAGATTATAATCCAATGATTGGCTAAATTTCTAAAATTATGATAGGTCAATCTCAGTTGTTTTAACAAGTCATTGAGAGTCATTGGTTATCTTGTTAGATTTATATTTCCTATATGAAGCCAGCGACTGTGAGGATGGCCATATGGTGGGTATTTCCGATCAAGGTTTGACCTATTCATTTTTGTAAAAATATTTGCATGTCAAAACTATTGTCTTCAACATGTATACTTGAGGCTAGATCCAACTTTTCCCTGCTTGACTTATCTTCTAATAGTGTCATACTTTCTCTCCATGGTGGATAAAATAAAAATCAGTATCAACTGTTTGGTTTTCTTTGCTTGTGTTACACAGCAATTTGTCACCGTCCCTGCAATTCCCCATCCCGCACAATTGGAGGGCTTATTCCATGACCTGTGAGCAGTGACATAACTTGAAAACACTTTCATGGAATTCCCCTAAACATGTACTTTCATTTCCCTGAAGACAGTTCCTTGTGAAAAACCCTTAAAAGACCCCTTTTTTCATTGGCGCGGGTAGCCAGTTCATTACCCACGCCAATGGGGGGAATCCTTCAAAGAGGGCATTCCAATTGGTGCTTGATGCAGGAGCATTAGCTCCAAAATTCCTCTTGTATTTTATCTAAGCTAGGGGGTTTCATGTTTTGAAAAAAATATTAAATTTTGAGTGATTAATTATATTTTAATTAATTATTTGTGACAATTTTTAAATGTGAGAGAAATTGGTTTCTAGATTATTTAGAATAAATAAGGGAGCCTAAGTTGGAATTAGTTTCTAAGTTTTAGGGATAAAATTCTACCTTTTAGGGATATTGAGAGATTTAGGGGATGGTTGAGGAATTGAAGGGATTGAGCATTTAATTAAGTCATTTTTAAAATTGTATAAATTCAGCAAGGCATGGAGGAATAGTAAGAGAGTGAGAGTGTGAGCAGTGAAGGGGTTTCTGTTTGGGCAGCCTTCAGCAATTGTAAGGGGCCAAATGATTGGAAATCAAGCCTAGGAAAGGATTGTATTGTAAGTATTTTGTGTGTCAATACAGCCTTTGATTTTTTACTGTATGTCCAGTATTGAGTTGCGTGAGATTGGATTCATGTGTTCAATAAATAAAATGAAATTAGGTTGAAATGAATTGGATGTATCTGTGGAATAGAGATTCGATTTTATATCTCACTCTCAAGTTTTATGTTACAAATTCAATTCAGAAAGTGATGAAGATCGAATACATTAATGAAAAGTCGACTAATGTTATCGACTACGCTGGGAATGCAAATGATGAAATTAAAAATAATTGTTAATGGAAATGTCCAACATGAAATTAAGCCTGCATTCACTGTGGGAAGGATTGTATTTCGTTTCATTAAGTTGAAAGCGCTGTTCTATGTTAATTAACGGATCCATATTATAATCTTCAGAAATCGATTAAATATGTTGGGTAAATCGATCTTTACATACATCGATTTGAGCATTTGCTGTGATAGGTAGCGTTGGAATTGAGTGGGTAAATCGATCTTTACATACATCGATTTGAGCATTTGTTGTGATATGTAGCGCTGGATGTGTGTTCACTGCAATCATTTCAAGTCCACATGCTGTTTGGAATTAATAATGCAAGCGTCAAAGATACAGATTGAATGGAAGTGCACAGGTGTATTTCCGCAAATCATACAAAGAGAGAAGCGTTGTTTCAGTTGAGTAGAAGAATGTTGAAATTTAACTTCAGAAATTGTGTTTCAAGTAAATCGATCGCATGGTATAAATCTGGGTGTAAAGGCGCGGGTATTAGATTGATATTGAAACAATTGTTAATTCACAAACCCTGGTTTTAAATCAATGCGTTTTCTGGGCACATAAATAGTAGCACATGCAGAAAGGCGTGGAGTAAAAGAACGCTGATCTAGACAGTGTTTATTTTAAACCAAATTTGATTATTAAATCGAATGCAGCTAAAGGTAAAAGGTGCTACTATGTAATTATTCTGCGTGATGAAGTTTGGAACAGAATGGTGTCTAAATGAATGTTGAATCCGGTTTGGTTTCGTGCTCAAGGAAAATTTATGTCTAACTGTTTAATTGCAAAGGGTTCAAAGCAAAGGATCAGATAAATTGTGCAGGTGGAGTCGATGATGAATGGCCAACGTATATAAAAAAACTGGCAAAGCGCAGATGGTCCAGCGCTGAGATGAATTTCACTTCTGGGCGAAAATGCAGATATACAGGTATGAAATTCGGATTCAATTGTTTGGACTGTGCTGTCATGAGCTTGGAGTAAAGCGCACATATAGATTGCAATTCTAAGTCCGAATAGTGTTAACGAATTTTGTAAGCATGAGAAATTGTAATGCGTTGGGTTAATTCCTATAGATGGAGTTCCATTATGATGATGGCATTGAATTATGGAAGGTTGTGGCGTGTAATGAAGGGTGCATTTGGTTGATTGACTTTTAATGAAATCTGATCTTAAAAGTGCATATACAAGATTTGGCTTTGGGATTGAATGATGTTTATGAAAGCGTGTAAGCTTGGATTGAAAATGCAGAAAGAAGTTTGGGACGATATGTATAAACACATGTGAATGTTGGTGATTAAATAAATGAGAAAATTAAGGCTTTGATATGGTTTAAGGAAGCATTTGAATATTGTTTGAAGGATTCAAAAGTTTATGAATTTGTTTGAAGGTGAGTGGATCGGGATTGATAATATATGATGGTAAGAATGATTTTAAACCATATGTTTGGAAAAGCTTCCGCATGAAAATAGTAAACAAGTGAAATTGCCAGCTATTGAGGTTTTTGATTTGAGTGAATGCGAGATGCATTTTTATATACATGGTTATTGAAGATCCTGGGTATTGCAGGCTCTAGGCTTGCGTCAATTTTTGGTATCAGAGCTTGGCTCTGTTGAAATGAAAAATGTTTATTTTCTGAATGAGGACAAGAAGATTTGTTGAACTGAAATGTATTTTTGAATTTGTGATGAATGATGAAGATCAGATTTTAAATATGATATGCAGCATATGAACAGGATGGCAGAAGTAAATGGAGACAAGATCATGCAAGATCTTAAGAGGTGAGTTGATTTTTCTGATTTGAAATTTGTAAATGCAGTTTATGGTTGCAGACAGATGATGGCAGTGAACCTGACATTCAGCTGAAGGCTGGATAGAAAGGACAATTGCAGTGTCCTGAAGAGGAAGTGAGTTGAAGAGATAGCCTAGAGAGAGAGCAGAGGAGAGTGCTCAAGGGTTCTAGAGGCAGTGAACCAAGTACTTACCAAAAGACTGAGTGAGGAGAGCTTGGTGAGGTAAGTGGCGGCAAGACAGGAGAGCTTGTTGCAGAGGCTAGTGCAACTCATGGTAAGTGAGAAGATGATCATGGAGGATCATAGAAGAGGTTCAGAAGAATGCCACAGTGGTGAGATGACTGATGAGATCAGAGAAAGAGAGATTGCAGTAATGAAGGTACAATTGCAGGTACTGGAAGAATGGCTGCAAGAGCAGGAAAATCAGAATAGAGGATGGATCTTTCCACTAAAAGGGAAGAGAATGATTTGGCGACAATTGCAGAGAAGGTTGAGGCAAATTGTGATTGCCTTGTTGAAAAGGGAACTTAGAGTTCTTGAGCCAGAGATGGAATTTGAAGATTCCACACTCAGATTTGTTCAGAATGAATTGCTTGAGGAAGCAGTCAAGACTGAAAAGTCTTGTGGTTTTAAAACTGACGAGTTGTGTATGTTTGCAGGTACAGTACAGAGAGATGAACAAGCTTTAGAGTTTGTTCAGGAAAGAGAAGAGTTGAATCTGAAGGCTGTTCAGATCGATGATGAGATAGCAAGATCTCAGAAGGGAATGAAGACAGAGGAAGAAGAAAATGATAAGTACTCTAAAAAAGAAAACAGTGATGCTTTTGCTGTTGCAGTACAAGAGAAAATTCTTGTGGATGCTGAAGAAGAGAAGCAGTATGAAGCGCAGATAAGGGAAGTAACAGCTGATACTGTTGAAAATTTTATGCAAACTGAAAGTTTATGTATGAATGCAGGTGATGATGATATGCTTCAGCAATGCTACAAAGAAATTGCATTGTTGGAATACCTGCTGAAGAATTCAGAGTATGACAGAGAGATGGCAGAAGAGAGGATTCAGTTCAGTAAACGAGAGCAGAAAAACATCTTGAAGACAGATGGTAAGAAGGCGAGACTAGCTGACAGTCTCATGGTGAATGCAAATCAGCATACTGATATGCTGACAGAGAAGTTGGGAAAGAACTCGGAGCAGTGTACTGGAGTGTTGCCAGAGAAAGCTGAGAAGAAAGCCAGTGAAGATTTTCTGAGTCCTGAAGAAGACTTGGAGCTGCAGAGAAAAAACTTGGTGACTGAATCGATAAGTGAGTGTTATGATTTTGATGCTGATAATTTGATTGTGTTTACATGTGATGTAGAAGATAGTCCATCATTTGGGATTGTCTTAGAAGAAGGAGAACTGTTGCAGGTAGAAGATGAGACAATCAGGTCTCATAAGCAGAAGCTTGTTACCGTGGGTGACAAGAAAGAGTTGGCTTGTTTGTATAGCCAAGAGAAGGCTGGTAGACAAAATTTTGAAGCTGCTATAGTGTTAGAAGATGAAGCTACAGTGTTTGCAAAACTTGATTGGATTGCCAGAATCAATCAAGATGATGCTGGACAATTACTGAAGATTGTCGAAGAGGAAGATGGAGATTATGCTGAAACTAATTTACAGCATGTTAATGAAATGCTGAAATGTTTGCTGGAGAGATTTGAACCAGAGAAAGAGGTTGCAGATGAAATTGCAGATGATGAGCAAAGGAATGTTGCAGAGGGACAGGAATTTTGGGAGGCCGCAACATCCATAGTGACAGTTAGAGCAACATGTTTTATTGAAGATGCTGGAAACAATCAGCAGATAGAGGATATACTGGACAGAGAAATTGAGTTGATAAGGAGGTTAATGATAAAAACATCCCAGAGAAAGACAGCAGCAAGAAAGAAAAGGAAATACAACAAGAGGAAGACAGTAGCAGATCTTGAAGGCAAAGCAAGTGGAGCATTACAGCACAAAATATGGAAGCCTGGAAGACAACAACAGATAACAACAGCAGTAAAGCAATTGACAAGCAATGAAAGATTACAAAATAAAATTTGGGATCCAGGAGGAAATAATTATCCAGACTTATGACCAGGTGAATGTCGCGTTTTCTTACATGGGGAGTCTGATGCAGGAGCATTAGCTCCAAAATTCACCTTGTATTTTATCTAAGCTAGGGGGTTTCATGTTTTGAAAAAAATATTAAATTTTGAGTGATTAATTATATTTTAATTAATTATTTGTGAGAATTTGTAAATGTGAGAGAAATTGGTTTCTAGATTATTTAGAATAAATAAGGGAGCCGAAGTTGGAGTTAGTTTCTAAGTTTTAGGGATAAAATTCTACCTTTTAGGGATGTTGAGAGATTTAGGGGATGGTTGAGGAATTGAAGGGATTGAGCATTTAATTAAGTCATTTTTAAAATTGCATAAATTCAGCAAGGCATGGAGGAATAGTAAGAGAGTGAGAGTGTGAGCAGTGAAGGGGTTTCTGTTTGGGCAACCTTCAGCAATTGTAAGGGGCCAAATTATTGGAAATCAGGCCTAGGAAAGGATTGTATTGTAAGTATTTTGTGTGTCAATACAGCCTTTGATTTTTTACTGTATGTCCAGTATTGAGTTGCGTGAGATTGGATTCATGTGTTCAATAAATAAAATGAAATTAGGTTGAAATGAATTGGATGTATCTGTGGAATAGAGATTCGATTTTATATCTCACTCTCAAGTTTTATGTTACAAATTCAATTCAGAAAGTGATGAAGATCGAATACATTAATGAAAAGTCGACTAATGTTATCGACTGCGCTCGGAATGCGAATGATGAAATTAAAAATAATTGTTAATGGAAATGTCCAACATGAAATTAAGCCTGCATTCATTGTGGGAAGGATTGTATTTCGTTTCATTAAGTTGAAAGCGCTGTTCTATGTTAATTAACGGATCCATATTATAATCTTCAGAAATCGATTAAATATGTTGGGTAAATCGATCTTTACATACATCGATTTGAGCATTTGCTGTGATAGGTAGCGCTGGAATTGAGTGGGTAAATCGATCTTTACATACATCGATTTGAGCATTTGTTGTGATATGTAGCGCTGGATGTGTGTTCACTGCAATCATTTCAAGTCCACATGCTGTTTGGAATTAATAATGCAAGCGTCAAAGATACAGATTGAATGGAAGTGCACAGGTATATTTCCGCAAATCATACAAAGAGAGAAGCGTTGTTTCAGTTGAGTAGAAGAATGTTGAAATTTAACTTCAGAAATTGTGTTTCAAGTAAATCGATCGCATGGTATAAATCTGGGTGTAAAGGCGCGGGTATTAGATTGATATTGAAACAATTGTTAATTCACAAACCCTGGTTTTAAATCAATGCATTTTCTGGGCACATAAATAGTAGCACATGCAGAAAGGCGTGGAGTAAAAGAACGCTGATCTAGACAGTGTTTATTTTAAACCAAATTTGATTACTAAATCGAATGCAGCTAAAGGTAAAAGGCGCTACTATGTAATTATTCTGCGTGATGAAGTTTGGAACAGAATGGTGTCTAAATGAATGTTGAATCCGGTTTGGTTTCGTGCTCAAGGCAAATTTATGTCTAACTGTTTAATTGCATAGGGTTCAAAGCAAAGGATCAGATAAATTGTGCAGGTGGAGTCGATGATGAATGGCCAACGTATATAAAAAAACTGGCAAAGCGCAGATGGTCCAGCGCTGGAATGAAGTTCACTTCTGGGCGAAAATGCAGATATACAGGTATGAAATTCGGATTCAATTGTTTGGACTGTGCTGTCATGAGCTTGGAGTAAAGCGCACATATAGATTGCAATTCTAAGTCCGAATAGTGTTAACGAATTTTTTAAGCATGAGAAATTGTAATGCGTTGGGTTAATTCCTATAGATGGAGTTCCATTATGATGATGGCATTGAATTATGGAAGGTTGTGGCGTGTAATGAAGGGCGCATTTGGTTGATTGACTTTTAATGAAATCTGATCTTAAAAGTGCATATACAAGATTTGGCTTTGGGATTGAATGATGTTTATGAAAGCGTGTAAGCTTGGATTGAAAATGCAGAAAGAAGTTTGGGACGATATGTATAAACACATGTGAATGTTGGTGATTAAATAAATGAAGAAAATTAAGGCTTTTGATATGATTAAGAACGTGCATGAATGTTATTTGAATAGTTAAAAGGTTATGGGCCAAGTTGAAGGTGAGTGGATCGGGATTGATAATATGATGGTAAGTGTGATGAAAAACCATATGTTTGGAAAAGCTTCGCATGCGAATATTAAAGAAGTGAAATTACTTGTTATTATGAGTTTTGATTTGAGTGAATCTGTGGTATTTTATATATGGTTATGAAGATCAAGGTATTAGAATGGTTAGTGATTATTCTGTCTAGGTCGCACTCGCGCTAGCCATTTTAAGGAGTGTTTTAAAAAAATAAATGGTGGAAGTTTCGTCCTAACCAATCCATAAACTGGTATCTAATTTGAGTTGGGAGGTTTGGCTCTGGATCTCCATGTAGAGGAAGTGGTTTGCCACCTCTCATGGAAGTTTCCTTGAGGATAGGGCCAATCCCATGATTATAGGGATCCCAACTCCCCTTCCTCCATCTATAAAAGCTTGCTCATCCCCTTTGCAAGCTAGTCTCCAAGTTCCCAAGAGCCATCAGAGCTTTATGCTGCAAGAGCTTTGATTCATTCCCTTAAGGCCAAATCTAAGCAAGGAGATTATTGTCGAGACATCCGAAGAGAGAGGTTTGTCCCATCCCCGACAGGCTTTTTCGAGACGCGTTCCGCTGGCGACCCTCCAAAGGAGAATTCAGCGTTAGGGCTATGGTTTTATTCTTCTTTGATTGATTAATGATGAGCGACTATTGGTTATGGTTCCACTCCTGTTGTTGATTATGATGATGAGTTATGTCTTCTCTGACTAACATATAGTTGCATATACTGGATTTTACGCTTGCATTTGTTTTGTTTCTTGCGTGTGCAGGTGTCTGATCATGGAAATCGTGAGGATTTTGATCTGCAAGAGCTAAGGAATGAGAGCGCTACTTTCTCTACAAGCGACAACGTTGGATTCCAGGTAAGCCTTCATCGCTAGTTGGTTTATTTGCAATTAGGAACCTGCACTATAGCGTGTGACGATTTTTGCTAGACCCGATCTGGGCTAGTAGGGATCACCTCTGTCCGTAGAGGGGATTTACCTCCACAACAAATTGGCGACTCCGCTAGGGAACTTCTAGCTTGTTTTTTTTCTGCTTTGTAAGCTATAGACGGAGCCTGAAGTTAGCCAGATAGCCTTCAAAATGCTCTTGTTCTACAATTGTGAAGTAGATCAAAGCTGCTTTAGTCAATCTCCGGTTTAGTTTATGAACTGAACACTTGGAGTATTGTCTTGTATTTTCAGTTGTTTCTCGATTCTTCTTGCTTGATCGGCTCTTTTGGCTGGCTCTTTTTTTGATTTTGGCTTTTGGTCAGCTTGATCATCACTGGTCTTCTTGTTAGAGTGTTTTTTTTAATTTTTCCATAGCAAACTTGACTGGCGCGCTTTACAGCTTGACAGTTGCACCCATTGGCACAGGTTGCTAGTGTATTACCCGCACCAATTCGTTTCTAGTGCTAGTTTCAGCCTCACAGTCGCGCAAATCCTGTGAGGTACTGGGTTTGCCCTCTTTTGACCTTCCTGGGCTTGATCAGTGTGTTTTATTTTGTTTTTTCAACTCCTTGAGTGTTCTAGAGCCTTGTTTGACTGGCTGTGACCTTCATCCTTTGGTTGTTTGCCCGTTTCCATCGATTTCACATTCTAGCCCTAGGGCATCTAGGTGCTCTTGTGTGTCGAGCCTCCCTTGGGAGTTTTTGGTTTCTATTTGTTCAGTCAACCTTTTGATTCCTCCTCTGCATTCATTTGGCGGTTGCTTATCATTTTATTGCGTCATTTGAGTGTTGGTTCTCTTCTTCATTCAAATTTCGCTTTCTCTTATTTTGGGCCTAGATTACATGGTCCATTTGGGTCTTTGGGATTCTCTTGGTTTTGAGGGACTGTTTTGTCAATTTGGAGATCTGATTGTGTGTTTGTGTTGAGTGAAATTTGTGTGTTTTGCTCTTTCCTCGTCACTTCTCAAATTTCTCTTTTCATTAGTTTTCATTTTTTTTAGTGCACTTTGCTATTAAACATTGAAAATATAAAAATCTCTTTTGCTTTTGATTATTTAGTGCAAATTAAAATATTTTCGGTGTTATTAGTGATTAGTGACTTTGAGAGACAAGTTTTTGGTTTACATTAGCTACATTAGAGACTTTGTTGTTTGTTTTCTGATCATTTTGTTTGTGTGAAAAGCTCTCAACTCTCTCATAATTATCTTTCATCGAATGAAATGATATACTGTGGCATATAGTGTGCATTTAGGAGATTTTGAGACATCACACTCGCTAGGGCCTAAAAATTGAAACGTAATTGAAGATAAACATTAAAATTTATTCAATTTACACTAAGGCAGCATTGAAACATTAATGCAACATTTAGTGGTCTAGGCTAGAGATGTGTTCTGGCGTCTTTAAACCTAGTAGTTGTCATTCGCCTCTTGGCTTTAGATAGCACTAGTACGGACTTGTGCTCCCCATACCATCGAGTATATAAAGGGAGACCCCACTAGGTTTCTATCCTTTGTCCATAGGAAGCTGAGTCTGCCGCCCTATACCCATGATACACCGGACACAACATTCGGGGAGATTGCCTGCACGTACGTTAAGTCCTTGGTTGATTTCTCTTTCATTTTCAAACCAAGGTGTATATTGCAGTTCACGGTTATTTGGTACACCCTTTGCCTAGTATTCCTGAGTAGTCATTTGATATTTTCTGACTCTTTAAATTTGAAAGGATCACCAAGCGTTTGTCCTTTCACGCTTTCTTCAAAACTGAAAGAGATAGAGTCACCTTTCATCTGTTTCTCGACTCTTAAAATATGAAACGATGAAGTTTCTAAGTTTCAATGTGGTAAAATAAATCACCCGCGATCACATGCCCTGTTAGATTTTGCTTGTTGGCCATTTGATTGTGTGTCTTGACTCTTTTTCATCCCATCTGTGTTGTGCTTGATCTTTTCTCATTGTTGTCACAGTGGCAGAACCTTATATTTCATCTACTGGTAGTCCATATATGGACGATTCATCAGAGGCTTCTCAGTCCTCTACTGAACCCCAACGACCCATCGTTTTCGAGTTTCCTGACGAGGGACCGGTTCTGTCTGAGCAGCCCTTTGGAGGACCAGTTGAGTTCAATTGGCCCTTTTCCGACCCTTGGTTTGGATTGGGAGTAGGGGAAGATTTCCCTCCTCTTAACTCAGGTTCGCCTTTTATAGGTGCTGTTATTCCTCCTAGTCCTCGCCGTCTGTTACGAGATCTAGCGGTAGGTTCAAATATGAGTGATTCTCCTAGTGAGGAAATCCCCACGTCTGGTGAATATTACTAGTTATTCCCTCGACAGTTATTTCCAGAAGGCAACCCTGAACCATTTGTTATGTCATCACCTGGTCCCTCATTACGAGCCGGGTATAGATCCTTGGGTCAAATTATTGCCGCCGCTGCCTCTATAGGGGTATCAGCTCCTTCTACGAGGCCAGTTGTTCCTTCATTGGGGATGTCCCCACGGACATCCATTACGTCATCCCCTCAGGTCACTTATGAACCCTCCATGCCCACTTTTTGTGTGGCCGCATCTGCACCCGCTGTTACTACCCAGTCCGCAAGGACCACATCACTTCCTGAAGACATCTATATAGCATATTCTATGCTGGAGAACATCTCTCCAGAGGAGTATCGATTGTCCCTGCAACAATCGAACCCCGAGGTCGGACAGTCCTCTCGAGATCCCAACCGCTCATACTTTTCGCATTATGCACAGGATGGTACACCCGTGTACATTTTTCCATATCAATATGATGAGCATGGGAACCCTTTACGTTTACCTGCTCCTGAGGCTCAACTTCATGCTCAGGGTTTACCGTATAACCAGGCTGGATAGCCCTACAACCCACAAGGACAAACTTTTCAAGGCCAACCTTCGGGCCAGCCTGGCTATCCTTATGACCCACAAGGACAACCCATACAAGGATACCCTCTGGGCCCACAAGGGCCATTATACGGTCCGCAAGGACAGTATTACAACCCTTCCGGTCAAATCGTGCAGCCTCTCCCTGGAGTCCCACCTGGGCAACCTCATGGACTCACAGGTCAACCGGGGTACCAACCGGGGCTGGTATACGGTCATGGGGGGCAAGTCCAACCTTCTCAACCTTTACAACCGTAGTATCCTCTTGGTCCCAACTTTTCACATCAGCCAGGACCATCTTATGGTCCTGTTGCAGGTCAAACCGGTTATCAGCAACCACCTGGCTCCATTTCGCTACTAGGCCAACCGGCCCATCTGGCACAGCCTGGTATCCCACCACCAAGCCAACCGGCCAATCCAGCACAACCTGGTGTCCCTCCACCAGGCCAACCGGCCTATTCGCCACAACCTGGTGCTCCTCAATAGCCAGGACAACCTGCACAACCGACAAAACCTATTTATCCGGGTCAACCTGTTCAACCAGGGCAGCCCGCTCAGCCAGGTCAGCCTATTTAGCCAGGCCAGCCTACACATCCTATCAACCCTGCCCAACATCTTACTTATTCAATGCCGTAGCCAAATCAACCACTGCACCCTAATTATCAGGCTTAGCAGGGTCCCACTTATCAGCAGCCCACTCAACCTCAAGGCGGTTACTATTCTCATGGTCAATACCGACCGAATTATAGCCAACCCCAAGGTTCTAACTATTACTGTCAACAACCCGGCTACACCTATGCTCAGCAGCCAAATCCACATGCTGCTCACACGGGGTCGACTTACAATCAGGGTCCATACTCTGGATATCAAGCCCCGTACACTGGTTACCAGCAACCGAATCAGGTTGGATATGCACCCTATACCCCCTGCGGTCAGAATCCTACTGGACAGAACCCATGGGGGCAAGGATATTCTCAACAAATGTGGAGTACAGGTACTGGTCCTTATCCAGGGCCAGGCATGCCGTCCAATCCACCATTGCCATTCCTGGCTACCTTGGAATTACCGGATGTTTCGAAATTAACTAATGATCCAATTCTGCACAATCCTTATTAGCCTCCGGTTCCTACCAAGGTACCCGGTGATTGCCACAAGTTTGAGGGTAAAGCTGGGGAGGACCCCCCAGCTCACATGATGACTTACCATCTTTGGTGTTCGTCCAACTCTTGGGTGGATGATTCAATTCGTCTATGCCTCTTCCAACGCACTTTGACTGGTGCTGCCGCTAAGTGTATATTGAATTATCCCGTGGCATCTTTCAAGATTTCAATATGTTAGCCATGGCTTTTTTGACTCACTTTCAGTTACCGGTTTGCTACGAAGCCGGGACACACCTCCTGACTTCTTTGAAGCATGACAAAGCCACCCACATTTCTGATCACATTCATGAGTGGTGACGTCGTTGTAGACTGATCAAGTTCCATATACCTGATCAGATACAAACTCATTGGTTCACCACCTCCTTCGTTAACAAAATCGCCCAAGATATTGCTATGGGAGCGTGTGTGACTGAAGAACAAGCCATAGCGCGTGCCTAATATCTGGATCTGGTATACTCTCATTCCGGCACGCTTTATGATATTTTTCCTGATGTTCCACGGTCTGGAACCTCTAAAGCTCCACCTACCCCGGCGATGGATGGTGTTATTGGTTCCGTGTCGCAGAATTCGAAAAAATCTTCGAATGGGAAGCAGAAGTCCAACTCATCCAATAATCCTACTCCTCCCGCCCCTCCCGTTTCTGGCAAAACTGCAGAGGTTAACGCCGTTCAGGCTAATCCTACGGAGAAACCCTCCAAAAGGAAAAAGAAGTGCAAAGGAAAATCTAAATCCAACACCCCAAAGCCAGAGTCCCAACCTCATACCGAGGATGGTTCCCAATGTAAACCGAAGTATCCCTGCCTTATTTGTGAAGGAGATCATTATACCAAGGATTGTCCATGACGATCTGAAGTTCTTCAACTTCTAAAAGGCTCCAAAGGAACTCCGGCAGTTCTTAAAGAACCGTTCCCGTCTCAGTAGACCCAGATGGTTGAACAACCTTCACCATCTACACCATTTGGGTCTCGGGTCTTTATGATGAATGGTGCTGCACCAATCTCTATTGCTACGCGTTCGAAGGATTACAACCAATCGCGTCAGGCAGTTGTGGATGGTCCACCTCCCCCAGCTGTCTCCGGTTCGTTGGAGATTGAGAATCCTACTGCTGAACCTGTTGTGAGGCCACCTTCTAAAGGTGTTCTAAGAATATCTTCCTACAATCCGAATGCCCATGCCGCTCAGCACTATAGTATTGTTGAGGATTTGGCACAGGCACCTTCTACCATGTCTGCATTGGAAGTTCTTCAAAGTTGCCCGTCACAATGAAAAGCTTTGTTGTCTGCAATCGGTGGGATCGATCCCACTGATTCTAATCTTCTCACCTTTGACTTAGAGAACTTTACCCCCCGAATTCCACATCAGATCACTCTTGTTATTCAAGTTGGGATCAATGGTCTTAAGATCCATAGGGCCGTTGTGGATGAAGGTGCCTCTACCTGTGTCATGTCGTCTTCTTGCTG
Organism: Pinus albicaulis; assembly: GCA_034641835.2. Lineage (NCBI taxonomy): Eukaryota > Viridiplantae > Streptophyta > Pinopsida > Pinales > Pinaceae > Pinus > Pinus albicaulis. Next base: position 798,823,365 of record CM076580.1, read on the forward strand.
AAAGGCCATCGGCTCTCTGGTCCTTTCATCATCTCCTAATGCCTTAGAGGCATTCGATGGTCGGGAATCGAAACCCCTAGGTGTTCTCGAGAGTTTAGCGATTACCTTATAGGGGAAGACAGTCAATGTATAAGTAGAAGTAGTTGACGCCAAGCTTAACTACAACATACTTCTCGGTCGCAGTTGGACTCATGCCATGTTGTTCGTGCTATCCACCCTATTTTGACTTCTTAAGTTCCCTCACGAGGGAAAAATCGTTACTGTGGATCAGTTGTCTTTCTTCACCTCTACCTCTGAGAACAACGTTCCTTACGTGGATCAGATTCCAAATCCCCTTGACAGTGTAGGACCCGGTCTCTTCAAGGACCCCATCCTCATGGGTATTTTTCCCGCACCACCACCACACACTGCTCAAGTTAACATGATCTCTAGGTCTGACGACCCATGGCTCATCCCTTCGCCTGAGCAGGTGGTTGAGTTTGAAGAATCAATGCCTTTAACTCCGGTAGAGATTAACTACTGTGAAATCGTTGCCACATCTGATCCTCCCCCTACTCAGCATGCTCCTTCGAGCATGGCTTTAGACATCTATTCTCAATCCCCCTGGCTCGGCGAGGCTGACTCGCCTGATCCTCTTAAAGAGATTTTCGCTTATGATGAAGCCATTGTTGAAACAATGTCTCTTGAGGAGCTACCTTGGAGCGATGGACATCATCGTTCCTCATTTATGCCTAGCTTGGGGGCAATGTCAAATTGTCTAGAGCGTGATGTATCTAATCATCTCTCTCCCGAGCCTCCTCCGTTGAGCTCACCAGAGCAATGTTCTTCCTCTTGTGCCAAGCTCCTAAAACAATGAAACAAGCGGCTACGAGGAAAGTTCTTTCAAGTATGTCAACCTCGTTAAAATAATGAAACATGAGCCTGTTCAATTCGAGTTTTGATAGATTTAGTTCAAATCTCTTTTTTCAACCTTCAATCCATTTCTGATGGACTGAAGCTTGGGGGGCATGTACCTTGAATTGAGACACCATGCTGGGGGCATGCCCGTCTTTCTCAAGCATAGTTTGTGTTTTAAGCTTGCATAAAAATAAAACTCATTTCCAAGCATAGTTTGGATGTGTGCTTTTAAGCTTGCATAAAAATAAAATGTTTGATTAGATACATTATGTGAACTTTTTCATTGGGTCATTTGTTATGCAACTGATGCATTAAGATAAAATTGTATTATTCATTTGCATAACATATACAAAGCATCATCATATGTAAAAAAGATCCATCCAGAAATAGATATGTATATATATATATATATGTGTGTGTGTGTGTCGAAATGTTTACATAGTGTGCATCACATAAAATCAAAAAATATACATGTTCGTCTTGATAAATTCGGAGACGACATGTCTCTCAAAAATATGCATGAAATAAGCCCTAGGTGTCTAATTCGCATGGTGCTCATGGTAACATGCTACTGCGTGCACTAAGCGTCTCAGTAGTCGGTGGAGGCAACTAGGCACTCCCACCGTATGTCTCTGATATGCCATCGGGACATCTGCCAGCCGGGCGTAGTCTGGAATCCCTCAGGCAATCCCCTCAAGGTTCTGGATCAACTCTCCTCCCTCGAAACCCTCCCCCTGAGGGTCAACTGCGGGCTAAGTTCTCCGTGCAATGGGAGACATACTGGTAGGTCTCTCTGGGCTGACATTTGGATACATATAAAAATTGTGTCAGAATGGACATGTATTACCAAAAAAAAAAAAAAAAAACATAAAAAAAAAAAAGAGAGGTCATACCCAACTCCTCGTCCCAGTCATCCCCCTCCGGAAGTGGGAGATCTGGGTCTTCAGTGAAATGGGTCCCGGCATAGGGCCAATCCTCAACCACGATCAACTGACACCGTAACCATCCGAAAAACTCCGGCCTCCAGGACATCTGTTGGCCTCCTCCTGACCTGGGCATAAGTGCTGCCCAGCGAGCCATCCTTGGCTCTCTTGGTATCGGCTCAGAAACTATGGCCCCTTGGCCCTATAATATAGGTATTCGTTCCAGGATGAATGATAGCAAAATGGAACCGTAGCCAAACTGCTTTAGTTTGAATTGCTTGCACCTTGTAAGCTGCCTTTTGATATTTGTTGTCACTGCAGTAGCCCAATCAAACAATGTAGGGCTCATACACTTGGAGGCTAGTAGGAGTTGGCCTTTGGTTGCCTCGTGTGGAGCTTGCGATCCTACAACTCGTGTGATGGTGTGTAGCACTACTCTCAGTGCTAGATCCTAGACAATGTGGATGTCCACTTTCCCGCTTCCTGATCCGGTTCGTGCCCCTGGGCACACCCTCGCCATCACCTATTCCATCTTTTCCCCAGATGGTCTGCTGCCTGTCAGGATGGGCATTGGACCTCTACGCGACAATCCGGTTTTGAAATATACGTCGGAAACCTCCAGTTCCAGCACTTGGTCCCAAAGTTTAAAAACTTCCTCATTTTCGTCCCATATACTAACCAAGAATTGTAGTAGCTCTGGCTGGGCTCGTAAACAGGGTGTGAGGAAGAATTTCTTAAGTCCACAGTTCTTAAGTGCAGTCATGCAGGCTTCATTCTCCATAGCCATTTCATCCTCCTCTCCATGTTCCCTTTCCTTCCATTCAATAACCATTTTTGCCTTTATATCTGCATCAACACAATCAAAAATACATTTTTAGATCTCTGGAACATTTGAAAATCCACATAGATAGCTCACATTTTCAAAATTTTGGGCAGAAAATTGCGTTGCACCATTGGCGTGACTATTTTCCTAACATTCGCGCCAGTTGGCACGACCTCTTTGTGAATAAATGTCTATTGGTGCGGGTCCGTGCCCGATACCCGCGCCAATGGAGCGAGCCCTAAAATTTCAAAATGGTTCGCCCAGAAGTCTAATACATAATAAAAACATATAAAAAATGGATTGGAATGGAGCTTAAGGAAACGCCTATGACCTGGAACAAACGCGGAACTGGATAACATCTCGGATCAGTCGTATTCGCTGTCAGAAGTTTGCACACAAATGGACCACTGCTGCTCTCCAATGAGGTAAATAGTAAAAGTAATGTTGGTTTTTACCATTTGAGACTTATTTATAAATTTTTGAAATCTAATTAGGTTTTTAAAGTCATTTTTTATTAATATTTTGATATATTTTGTCAAAATTTGATTTTACACTCGCCTTTATGTGCAGCAATAGGTTTTTACGCAACTTAAACAGTGACACGAGTTGTATTTTATACTTTTTCGGACTCGGTAAATACATGAAAAAGTGATTTCGGAGTCATCTTTTAGCTCTTTTCTGACTCTCTAAACATGAAAATATTGCTGAGGCTCTTGTCATTTTGATCTCATTAAAGTGGCCACGAAACGACATCTACCCAGTATACGTTTACCCCTTTTTCGGGCTGGGATAGATTATTTACGAAAAAGGAATACCCTAGCCTATTGGGACTAGGAGGTTTTCTCAGATATTGTTTTCTACCTTTTCGGGTCTGAGGAACTATTTACGAAAAGGGACCATTGGAGTTTACTTTTCCATTGTCTTTTCAAAATATCTAAACATGAAAAGACTCCGAGTTCTCGCTTTTTTAGACTCATTAAAATCTGATGACATTGGATTCAGTCGTAATGACGTTATTCGAGTCGCTCCTTCCTAGGGCTCGTTAAATGTACTAGGATGGATTTGTCCGAAGGACGAACTTATATTACAAGCATATGCTATCCCCTTCAAGCTTGTTATCAAAATAATTGGGGTACTCGCCAGAAATGGTGGGGGAAAATGGAACCAGAATCATTGTCGTGCCGGCAGTATGTCGCTCTTGAACATGGCACTTCTCTGCATTCGTGTCGGGTTGGGGAAATCTCATCTCATTTTTTCACTTACCTCCGTGGGTTTGGGTGATCCTTTTTGACCTCTTATCTGCTCTTTTCCTTGTTGCCATGACCTCTGATCCGTTGATGTCAAATACTACCAAACTCACTGTCGTGCCACCATGTGTTCAAGAGAAGTTGACCTCTGCAAATATCAACCTTCCTCTGATTCTCATCTGATCCTGATTCAAAAAGACATTATGTTCCTCTTTCTCGCGTCGATGATGTGGGAAACACTATGGCCCACCTTCGATCAAGGTCACTTCCTGTCAACTTCAGCTCATTATCCAGGAAGCTGATCTAGAGACTCCCTTCTGGTACCTTGGAGCCTGCATGCCTCAATGGCAATTTCTTTGCATTCGACGTGAGGTTTTCATCATTGGCCTCCGATCGAGTGATTTTGTGGGTGTTCTACGTCAGCTCATTGTTCACATGCCGTAGATTTTACCTGTAGTACCTTGAGGACCATTGGCATTAATGGTGGTACCTCTCGCGTCTGTTAACAGCTTTCATCATTGGCTAGTAATCAGGCGATGTTCTTGCGTGTTCGACTTCAGCTCACATATTCGCATGCTTGAAATTGTACTTTGTTCGGGTCGAGATGGAGTGCAAGACCCTATATTTTTCCTGTTATAATCCAGGCTGTGATTTTGTCGATTATTATGATTAGTTACATGACTCACTAATTGGATGGATGCGATCATACCTGAGTCTATTTACTGATCATCACTAGATGGCTGCGTCCATGCCTTGGATCTGGATTATTACATACTCTGTTATGGATGGCTGCGCCCATACCATGTATATATCATGTATTCGAGACATCAGTTGTACTTCTCTATGCAGGTTTTTCGACGGTGGTGTTTTCAGTTGGACACGTTCTCGTAAAGCATTTCACCCTTCTCTGTCTCTCGGGCCTCATGCTTTAGGGGGCATCTGTTACACAGCAATTTGTCACCATCCCTGCAATTCCCCATCCCGCACAATTGGAGGGATTATTCCGTGACCTGTGAGCAGTGACATAACTTGAAAACACTTTCATGGAATTCCCCTAAACATGTACTTTCATTGCCCTGAAGACAGCTCCTTGTGAAAAACCCTAAAAACACCCCTTTTTGCATTGGCGCGGGTATCCAGTTTAGTACCCGCGCCAATGGGGGAAATCCTTCAAAGAGGGCGCGCCAATTGGCGCTCTGTCTCAGAGTTGCACTCACGCCAGCCATTTTAAGGAGTGTTTTTTAAAAATAAATGGCGGAATTTTCATCCTAACCAATTCATAAACTGACATCTAATTTTAGTTGGGAGGTTTGGCTCCGGATCTCCATGTAGAGGAAGTGGTTTGCCACCTCTCATGGAAGCTTCCTTGAGGATAGGGCCAATCCCATGATTATAGGGATCCCAACTCCCCTTCCTCCATCTATAAAAGCTTGCTCATCCCCTTTGCAAGCTAGTCTCAAAGTTCCTAAGAGCCATCAGAGCCTTATGCTACAAGAGCCTTGATTCATTCCCTTAAGGCCAAATCCAAGCAAGGAGATTATTGTCAAGACATCCGAAGAGAGAGGTTTGTCCCATCCCCGACAGGCTTTTTCGAGAAGTGTTCCACTGGCGACCCTCCGAAGGAGAATTCAGTGTCAGGGCTATGGTTGTATTCTTCTTTGATTGATTAATGATGAGCAACTATTGGTTATGGTTCCACTCATGTTGTTGATTATGATGATGAGTTATGTCTTCTCTGACTGACTTATAGTTGCATATACTGGATTTTATGCTTGCGTTTGTTTTGTTTCTTGCGTGTACAGGTGTCCGATCACGGAAATCATGAGGATTGTGATATGCCAGAGCTAAGGAACGGGAGCGCTACTTTAACAAACCCCAGGACTGCATTTTCCCGTACAAAACGATAGTTAAAAGTATATTCTGGTTTTCTTATGTAATATTTAACTCTTGTATGAGACTGAAGTGATAATTTTGTTGCTCGAAACGTTTTATGTGTAAAGAGATTTTCCCAGTTTTTTAACTGTAAGCAGGTGCACATTATTTTTCTTTAATATTACTTTGGTTTTGTAGGTGAACATATTTAAGGATGCTGCAATTCTAATGATGTAGTATATTGACCAAATACGTGGTCAAGGATTTGAAATTAAGTATCTAAATATTGGAGGAGGTTTAGGCATTGATTACTATCACAAGGGTGAAGTGCTTCCTACCCCTAAGGATCTTATAAATTCTGTAAGTCCTTAAAGCTTTTAAGCATTGCAGGCTTAAAATAAGTTACCTTTTATTCAAACTTACACTCTTTTGTTGCCCAAGTTACTATGTTGGCCTTGTTATAGCGATTTTGAGAATATATATAGACACTTTAAATATGTATATTTGCACCATTGGCTGTTTCTTCAGGTAAGAGAGATGGTATTACCTGGAAATATTACACTCATTGTTGAGCCTGGGATATCTCTTGTTGCAAAATCCGGTGTTCTTGTGAGTCGAGTTGTTGGAGTCAAGAAAAATGGTAACAAGAAATTCATTGTAATTGATGGAAGCATGGCAGAGCTTATTAGGCCTAGCCTTTATGGAGCTTACCAAGTTAGTACATAAATTTGACTTGGGGAAAACCCAACTTTTTTTGATGATGCATGATTGAAGGGATGATCATTTCCAAATGAATATAGAAGGGAAAATTTTTCCTACTTTTGTAGTCTCCTTGTTGACAGGAAATATTACTGGTATTGAGATTCCCAGATACTAAATAGACCATTCTTTCTCATGACAGGCACATAGTCTGAAAGTTGTGATATGAATCATAAAATGATTTTGAGATTTTGAGATGTTTCTAACTGATATTCTTCTTGATACACAGCACATTGAGCTAATTTCTCCACCTGCCCCAAAGGAAAAAATTCAAAATTTTGATGTTGTTGGGCCTGTCTGCGAGTCTGCAGACTTTTTAGGAAAGGACAGGGAACTTCCAACGCCAGAAATGGTGGTTAGTTATAGGACAATAATTATCACACCTAATATACATGCATGATGAGAAGGAATTGATTTTCCAATATGATATTTAATTGTTTCTAGAATTATTTTGTGATGCTTCTTTGAAGGCATACACTTGTGGCTTAACTTTGAGTGGCCATCCTCTTTCAGTGGGTAGGAATGGTGGTCCATGACGTGGGAGCTTACTGCATGAGTATGGCATCAACTTACAACTTAAGAATGAGGCCAGTAGAATACTAGGTAAGTTGAGTTGTGAATGCATATTTTTGTTTCTATATTGGAGTGAATGCTATATTTTTAATGCTTTGCAATGCTGATTTTGAAGATTGAGATAATGTTAGATAGATTCAAGATGATGGATCAGTTAAAAAGATAAGACATGTTGAAACAATTGTAGGTGCTTGCTATAATTCATGACATTGTTGACCATCTTGTCTTATAGCGTACAAGAATAGTCAGGTTCTTCTTGTCAAGTTTGCTAGTTTTTTGGGAAGTTGGTGTTGAACTTAGGATCTTGAAAATTACAAAATTTTGGTTTAACCTTAACAGATTTTGATATGAATATTTTTTAGAGTAAAATGTAACTACAGATAAACTTTTCATTTTCCTCTTCTGGGCTATTGGTGTGTTCTCTATATGGATTAATTCATAGAGTGTATTTGTATAGTAGTTTATTGAAGGTGTTTGTATGAAATATTTTAATGTTGTTAGAAGACAGTTTTGGACCAGCTTTAAAACAGTCTTGTAGCAGCAATTGAAATTTAAAAAAAAAAAACCTTTAAATACCCCTTTCTAGCACATTGAAAACCTTTTGATGATGGATTTAGAGCAGGTTTGAATATTTAGTTTCGACAGTTATTTGAATCATTTGAAGAGCTAGAGCAATCTCCTTGGAGCGACTATTGAAGGATCTTCGATACCATCATTACTATGCCATTATTCTGGGACAATTATATTGGTGTTCCTTTATGTTAGTGTAACTTTCTTTTAAATTTTAACCTCCTATTACATTCTTTGAAAGATATATAGGAACTAAAATTTCCATATATTTCACTTAATTATTGTTTTCCCCACTCCCCAGCGTTACTTTGCACCTCTCGGTGCAAATTCTAGTTACATAGTCATTATAAGGAAGACCTACCTAGTTACACTCTTCAACATTATAATTATATATAATTTTGATGTTTCTAGGTTGGAGATTGTACTATTTTCATTGGAGGATGCTACTATTGACGCGCACAAGGCTCTTGAGTTACTTGGAAGGATTCTCGCAAAATTGGTTGGTGAAGGGATATTATTTATTCAAGATATAACAAGGGAAATCAAGGATGGAGTTACATAGCCAGGAAGCTTATTAGAAACGAGGGGATTTTGAGGTATTTCTCAAGAAGAAAATTTCAAGGTATTCTGCTCACAATTTTAATGCCTGATAAATTTTGTGGTTTATTTGTGATCTCTTATGTTGACTAGTGAATGGTTGGTTAGTTCTTAGCTCATGCTCACATTTGTTGGCCACTGAAGCTTGAGCACTTTATAACAAAAATAGGCAAAGTCAAACAACACAAATGGTCCACTAGCTCTCTTTTCATTTGCTAATATTATAATGAAGTTTTATTAGAGGTACTGTTTGTTTGTTTATTTTGGTTAGAAAAGGGTTTGCTCTTGGTTTTATGTGATTTTCAGTTTATCGTATGTAGCATGTTGAGAAATGGGAAAGAATAATGTGACATTTATTTTGCAAAAATTGATGTTGAAGGAAAATTTCTTTGACATTGTTGATGTTAAGGTATATGTTGTATAAACTATTTATAGTATAATTTATGTTATATTTTAGTGTTCATTGTCTTTCATTTCTTACAGTGCATTGTATTTTCTTTTGTTTTCAGAAAATGAAATCAGTATTGATGGTAAGAAGCATGAATTGAAAAAAGAGAAGAGAAATAACATTGGAGCGACAAATGCAAAAAGAGAGAGGAAAACTGGTTTGGTGATACCCTTAGAACCAATATCTCACATAAGACACACATATAAAGACTAATGATAAAGTCTTCAAAGTTGGTGAATTCACCTGTAATGCCTTGACAACACAAAGATAATGTTTTGAAGTGATGAAACATCATTTCATGTGTAAATTGTAGTCCAACTAATATGAAGTTGGAAACTCATATTGTAATATTTTAACATTTCATATAATATAATTTATGTGGTTGAAATTATTTATAGTTGCACTTGATGTTGTTTAGTATTGTAATTAAAATATGCGACCTTGTTTTTTCATATTAGATGAACATGCACATTGTATGACATTTTTTAAATCATACAAATTAATTTATGTTGATTAATAATGAACACAAATAAAATGAATATGCGACTAAATTAGTCATTTATAATGATTATTAATGAAATGAATATAAACTACTAAATTAGTCGTTTATATAATGAATAAATGGCTACTGCAAATGATAAATTTGTGACTACAAATGATGACTAAATTTTGCATATATATGACTATTCGTAGCTAATTTACAGTATCTTATAACACGACTAAAATTTAGTCACATTTCTTCGGTCATCAATTGGTTTCAAACAATGACTAAAATTTGCATATATATGACTATTAGTAGCTAATTTACAGTATCTTATAACACGACCAACATATTGGTCATAGTTCTTTGGTCATTAATTGGTTTTCTTGGGTGATCATATAGTAATATATTTTGTTGTATATTTGGTCATTAATTGTGACATTTAATGACCAAATAAAAGACCAAATTAATGACTAAATCAGTGACAAAATGAATGACTAAATTAGTGACCAAATCAGTGACTAAATCAATGACCAAATATACAACTATATAAAAAAATTGAGATAACCAATTAATGACTAAGCTAAAAATGACCAAAAGTTGGTCGCGTTATAAGATACTGTAAATTAGCTACTATTGGTCACAGACTGAAAAATAGTCGTTTATATGCAAATTTTAGTCGTTTTTTTAGTAACAAATTAGCCATTTTGTACTAGTGAGTGTGTGTCAGGGAGTGTCAGCAAATTCAAGTGTGCTAAGGATGAAGTGTGTTATGATAAGTTCAGAACAGGATTTACAAGAGGCAAGCCTACATTTGTTATATAAGGCTCAACATAACCGTTTTAGACAAAGGGTGATCACTTTGTGCTAGGCACAACATTACTTTTCCTTTTGCTAATTTTTTTATATGATATCTGGCACACTTTGGCTACATACTCATGTTTTCAACTATTCTAGATAATTTCATATTGTACATTGTTGCGTATAACTTGTGGGGCACTCGACTTCTATCATCTTATATCTTGTGTGCCTTGTGCATCTTATGGTTCTTGCAAACTCTCAGTTAATTTTCTATTGCTTATATGAACTAAACATAGATGTGAAATATTTCCTATGTAATATATGTTGCTTAGTTGTTTTATGGCCATGGTTAGATCATGTGATCCTTGTCTTGGTAACTAGTCAAGTTGGACAAGTTGGTCTTGGACATGAGTGTCATAAGATGAGTTATAGGAAGTTTTTAGGTGAAAAAGGCACAATCTACTTGTAATAGGTGCAATTGGTCAAGTTGTTGCAGTTTAAGCAAGCCAATACTGTCACATGAACGGCAGTAGCCAAGGAATTGATTGGGTTCCCAAGTCATGAAAAAATGTAAAGGATAGCTGTGAGGACATGAGTGCCAAGGCATGTTAGGGAATGCTATGATGTGTCAAATAGTATGAAGGCATGTCGAACATGCTAATATGTGCCAAGTGATAAGGCATGCCAAAATGTGCAAGGGTGCATCAATGCATGCTAGGGAGTTTCAAGGAAACAAAAGGGATAAAAAAGTTAAACTACAAGGAAATAAACACATAAGAGGGTTAATAAGTCATCAATTTACCTTTTCCAAGAGGGGCATGCTAGGCACACCAACACTATGTTCCAATATGTGCCAAGTGAAAAGCCTTGGTGCATTCTAAGTGTCAAATATCCCTTTATTTCTTCTCATCTACTTTCCAAAAATTGATCTCAAATAAATTTAATATTAAATCGTGCCAAATTATACCAAGGCATGTCAATATGTGTCACCGTGTTATGCATGCTATGAAGTGGAAGGGCATGTTGAAGAGTGCTAAGGTGTGTTCGAGAGTGATAATTCATGTTGAGGAATGTTAAGGAGTACTAGGACAAAACATTAAGGGAGAATTAGGTCAAAATTCATGGAAGTTAATGAATATGAGGAACGTGTGCTAGGGACTAGTGTTAATGGGTGTTAGTTGTAATGCCAAGAAGGGAGTGACAAGGTATGACAAGGATTGGTAAGGCATGCTAGGAAATATCAAGGCATGTCAAGAAGTCTCAAAGTGTTCTTGGGAGTTCTAGGGTGTGCTAACTATATGTGCCAACTAGTGCCAAGATATTCCAATACATGCTAGGTTTTAAAGATGTGCAGGGTTCCAGGGTATGTCAATATGTGTCAAGAAGTTTCAAGGAAACAAAAGGAAGAAGCAATAAGAGGGTTATAATTCGGGACTTTATATTTTTCAAAAGTGGCATGCTAACCACACTAATAATAGGTCCCAATACATGCCAAGTGGGATTGTGTGCCAAGTGCTAATGTATGTCAATGCCTTCAGCCAAGGTGTTCTAGGGCATGCTAGGGACTACATGCATGCCAACACATGTTAGGACAGTTCTAGGTTGTGCTAGTGCATGCCACCATGTGTTTGGGTGTGAATGTCATGACAAGATTTTTTAGGTACAAATATGCTCCAAGACATGCAAGGTTCTAAGAAATGTTAGTGTGTGCCAAAGCATTAATTTAAGGCATGCCCGAATTGTTGAGGAGTGTTAGGTATTTCTCATTAATAGAATTGACAAATCTTGATTATGTATTAAATAATATATTTCCTACACACACTAGTGGGACTTTATCTAAAGGTAATTTTCTATATAATAAAATTAATAGATATGAATCATGTGTTGACTAATAGGAAAACTATATTTGACTAGTCATTACTTGAGGGAAATGATGCACACTAATTACTTATTAAAAAATTTACTGACTCTAACCACTATGGCCTTGGACATATTATAAAAAAGACTCCACAATAATGGTATTAAATCATTATCTTTTGACAAGAAATATATTAACAAGAACATAACATCATCAAAAACTCATTGGAATGATCAATGGTGACGAATATTTTTTTACCGTCACCAAAAGTAACAAAAATAACATCGGTGAGGGTCATTACAAGTTCGTCACTAGAAGTGTCACCAAAGAGAGAATTATTGATGGGCCTTTAACGACCCTCACCAAAAGTGTCATTGAAAATGGCTTTGGTGATGGACCTTATAGGACCATCACTATATACACTTACAACGACACTTTTTTAAGGACCGTCACTATATGTGACATTGGTGACGGACGTTAAAGGTCCATCACAAGCATGACCCTCACCAATGTCCTTTTTTCTTGTAGTGCATGACCCTATACCTTCTCATCATCCTCTTGAGGATTTATTGCCTATGATACTGAAGGCTTGAATCCATTATTTTAGTACTTGGAACATCATGGCACTCCACAAAATCCTCTAGCTCGCGGCATCTTTCCCACCTTTGCATACCAGATCAATCCCCTCCATCACATATGCTTGGGGACGATACCCCATGCCTGGGGGCATGATGGCCCCTTGGCCACCTTCTCACTTGATTTTCATAAGTATCGGCCTAGACCCCATCAATCTAGGTATGGTCGATTGTCCTCCCATTCCTTGGATAGTTGGACCTACCGGCCTCTCAGGCGAGCCATATATCGTAGATGTTTGATACCCTATCTTCAAATATTCTAATTTGTATGATACCGTGTTTACCACTTGTTCCCCATGTTTTACTTGGTGGGCAGGGATGATTCTACACCTTCTCTAGCATTTCATTCTCGTATTCTTTTCTTAGCTTGATTCTTCACCAAGACCATCCTTCAAAGAAGCATTAAGGCCATCCTTAGACAAGTAAGGTCGCCTACCTGAAATTCTCGGATCCTGATTCCAATGGTTGGCTTGTATGCTATGATCATTGCAAGATTTAGGGCCTTTTCCGCCTCTCCACATTCACCATAGCTACACTTGCAAATGAATCAAATTTGAGGGAAATTGCCTTATTAAAAGAAAAACCTCAGATTTTTCTTTCACCAATTACGACCAAAAAGTAGCTTGGTTTGACAAACCATTAGCACCATTCGAAATCTCTCACCAAGCAATCAATGGGTATCCTTTTATTTTTTGTGATCTTAAACTTCACCCAGAAGCCTTTTTTCCAAGAAGGGTCACTTTGCCGCTTCTCAAAATCAAATTTATTCACGTGTGACACGTGTACTTGGGGCACCACTTTGCCTTCATACTTGTTGATGCTCGCATCGATTTTTTTCATGTGTAACCATCTTGTACTCATGTTTCTATGGTCCCCACTGGGCCTCTTCTGTGTGGCAGCATCATCGAGTTTCCCTTGTTTAGAGCATTCGAGTTGAGTCTTCGTCGCATCCATGGAGTTTGTCCCGAGTCCCTTTTTTCTCCCACCACAGTCTTCCATCCTTCATTTCTTTGTACTTCCCTCGTGTCGCACATTTTTCCTTCAATCATACTATCCCCTATCCCCTCTAGAGTCGAGTCAGTAGCTGCCAATTCATTCATGCCCTTTATGCCCTATCAAGGGAATTCATCAGTCCGCTACTCAGTACCCCCCCCCCCCATTCCACCATCATCCCTAGTTTCAGTCTATCAGTCGCTCGACTATTATCCCTCATGCATTAGTTTAGGATTCCTTATTACCACACCTAGGGCGAACCTCCTTATGTCGACATTAGCTTATTCATTCCAGAAGACAGGTCTATAGAGTGGTGCACCTTGGTTCCAACTTCCACTCTTGTTCAGTGCCTCAGATTAGATAAAGGGACCCTTTATTGCCCTTTGACATGGTTTTTTCTCAATTCCATCTCCTTATGGCATGTTTGAGATCCATATACTTGATGGTTCAGTGATGCAGAAAATTGTACCAGTCATTCCCGGGTGTGTGTGAGATGTTTTCAGAACTCATGAAGGGGTGGCCCTTCAGGTAGCCCCCCACATACCTGAATGACCTCTCTACTATAGCCTTGGATGCAACTCTACAGATTTGATGTTTCAAGCCTCAGCCGCTTGTAGTGCCTTTTTAGTTTGCATGTATCATTCAGATTTTCAGAGCCCTTTCCTATTTTACAAGGCCTCTTTGGTTGTTATTATATCTGATGTACTCATATATTATTATATAAGTCCTGGCTGTTGTCCTAGGCATAGTATGTATGTGGGATCCATTGTGTTTTTTATCTAGCCCATGTTTATTCCAGCATGTACTATATAGATCACTCCCATGTTTGTTGGGCGCATCCTTATTATTTGTACTTTGTTATCTCGGCAGGCATAGGTCTGCCTCCCCCACCTCATTCAGATTAGGTACTAACTCATAAAAGAGACTTGTCACACTTGTATGTCTTTCCTCCTCAAGGTATTGTCCTCTATGGCTTTAGTCCATCTTATATTTATCTCTCTCTGACTCCCCTTCAGTGTCTAGTGATTGTGTTCTTACGATGTACTTCGGTCATACGATTAGCTCCTAACGCTTGCACGTTGGGGGGAAATCTGTTACACCAATTTTTGGTCATCTAACCTATTAGTATTAGATGAACTAAAGTACACCATGTAAGACCAATTTTACCATAGTAAAATTTCTTTCACTATGAGAAATAATTTAATAACCCATAGTTTATTAGGTTATTTTTGGTCTAAACAGGAAACCCCATGAGGAATAATTAAAGAAATCCTTATTTGTTTGATTTTTATCTAGGGGTAGTTAACTATACCCTTTTTTATTTAATATTCCTGGTCATATTTAACCCAAAATAGGAAAATTAATTAGATAAATCATTATTTATCTTATTATTTTCTAGAAATAATTATTTAAATCATTATTTAATAATGATCCTTGTTGAATTTGACTAAATCATTTATAAATAATTGAATAAATCATTATTTATTTAATTATTCCTTAACCTCATCCTTGAAATAATAAATAAATCATTTATTTATTTATTATTTCTAAATAAATGGATTTGACAAATTCTAAATTCCTTTTCCCTCCACCAAAAATAATAAAATATTCCATGTAAGCTAGATCTAGCTTTGGTTAATAATATTTTAATTATGCACCAATATCTAGACTAACTCAATATTTTGTTATAACTAGGAGGGTTTTCCATTCCTTCACTACCTTTTGTTTCCTTGAGATCACCTTTTGATCTATACTTTTTCTCTGACTTTGATCCTCCATCATTGTCATATTTTTTCTACTTTTTCTTGTGAGATCCCTTTTTCCATGTTTACTTTGTTTTCTACACCATCAAGAGAGACAGATCTTGGATTTGAAGCACTTAGGACATACAAGAACCCATCACATTTAGGGGGACTGGTATCATCTTTCTATGATCCCTTCCCAAGTGTCATGATACAAAAAATTATTTATAAATTCTTGTCTTGTCTATTGGATGTATGGAGAAAATCTTGTTTATTTTCTCTGTTTAATGTCTTTAACTACATAGATTTGGATTTTGTAGTATTTATTATAATCACCTACTGCAGATATAAGGAAATTGATAGCCACATTTGATGTTAGGGTTGTTTGTTATGCACAACTAAACTAAGCTTTTTTCGTACACTTGCAATTAGAATTCATACTAACAATTTATGTTACATCTGCTAGTGTCTATGAGTCACCAATGATCAAATGCACTCTTTCCATGTGTTTGATAAGATCTTAGTGTCAAATGGTTATATTTTCAAAAAAATTCAAATAAATTTGATATCTCCTTATTGTCATATGTTCATTGGTTATTGTCTAGGTCACTGCTACTCCCTCAACTTGCTCATTGTCATCATCACTCATCATGGTCATGTCATCATTTAGGTGTCCTAGGTCATCAAGAGAGTTAATGTGCCATCATATAGGTTATGGTCTACGATTTTTATTTGATTTTCATCATAATTTTAGTCATAAAAATAAAAAAGGGAGTCATGTCCATAATTTGGGTCATCATCATGGGAGTTAGAAAATTAAGCAATATATTAAAAAGGTAACATTTCCTCTTCAAGAAATTATGTTGCATTACAATCACCTCATCAAGTCATTTCTCAAAAGTACATATGATGTTACACCACCATCAAAGGAAAAAATCAAGTTTCAAGCTAATAAAAGAGCATCTAATCACTCAAGAATTTCATCTCATATTTTCAAGTTTTCAAGAGCTCCTCTCTTGCACTCCAAAACTCACCAAAACCATCAGAAGGTCGAAATCCATCATCAAATTGTTGCATTCATCAAGCTATTGCGTTTCTGGAGGGTGACGCATTTTTGTTTTGGAGACATAAGGAGGGGAAGACTAGGTCAAAACTTCATCTCAGTGTTTCATACATCTTCAAACAATAAGTGAGGCTCTCACAGCCCTTCCTTCAGTCAAATTTTTCTAGAAAATTGATTAAACCCTCCTCTACGGTTAGTTGTTGTGCTTTTATGGTTTCATGGTCTCTTGATTGTTTTCAAGGGAAATTTCTTAATTTCTAAGGATATACACCTTAAATATCCCTCATCCAACTCTCCCCAACCATTTCCCATATTATTTCCCTCATTTCATCATTTTTCCTTAAAATCCAAAACCCTCGCTGCATTTTTGCTGTGTTTCTGGACTTTCCCCATGTTTTTCATTTTTTCCCCTTATTCCCTCACCCATTCTAAGAAATTTCACTACCCCTGTATTCCTAACATCTACCCTTTCCCCCCATATTTTCCTTAACAAATATCCCCTCGATTTCCCTCCCTAAACTAGCTACTCTGTTTTCCCTATTTTGTAGCCCTAAACCCCTACCCTTTCCACTATCAAATTAGGGTTTTCAGTCAAGAAAAAACAACAAGATGGTGAGTGAAAAGAAGAAATAAAATAAGGGGGGATAGGTCTCAAGATATGATCCAACCCATATGCAGGAGCTCAATGCTTTAGAGTTCATCAAGAGGTCAATTGGATAAGTAGGTTGATGAGGGTTTTATGAGAAAGTACAAGAGGAGGGCTACCATTGTAAGCTTACTCGTCTATTTTCCATCGATTTTAAGAGGAACACAACCAACATAACAGGGATGGAATTCTTCGTATCAGTAGAGGTCATAAATTCAGCCACTAGTATCCCTAACCAAGGAGAAATTTGGTTTAAGGGGATCGACTTGGATATAGAAAACTATAAAGTTCTCCTGAAATCATAATATAAGGAACCTGCCTCTCATATTTTCCCTTGCAGGAAATTATTGGATAAATATACTCCTTTAATGAATATGATTATGAAATATCTCACTTGTGAAGAAAGGTTTAGTAGGTTTTATTAGTATCAGATAATATTTTTTATGCACTTCACCTCCATCAAACCATTGAATCTACTCAATTACTTATTCAGAAGCCTGGTTAATATGAGTGAGAAAGTGTAGACTAAAGGGAGAGACCATTAGAAAAGCTTGTTTCATCATGCTTTGATCAAATTTATAGTTCTCTACTTGCTCACATAGATCAAAATGCCATGGGAGACCTTCTAGGAGGTATTTTCTCTTATACCTCCCTCAAGTCAATCAAAGAGCTTATGTGTTCCTTCATCAGCTAGACCATATGAGGTTGGGTCATCAAGCAAGCCATCAATGAAAAAAAATCAGCCTAGAGCAGAGGTTCAAAGACCTAAAATAGAGTAAAGAAGTTAGTTTTTTCCCTTGAGATTGAAAAAGAGATGCCTCCACCTAGACTTACAACTAGGTTTCATGCTAAGAAACTATATATGGAGGTTGTCCATGAAAAATAAGTGTGGGTTGAAGATATAAGAGATAAATCACATAGAGATAGATATGATGCACCTTTTTAGCATGAGGAAGAGATACCTCCTAAACTTGAAATGACAGACTTAGAATAATAACACCATGAAGACAAGGTAGTTGAAGACACACTAAAAGAAAAAGAGGCATAGATAAGAGAGCTGGAAAATGATCTTTCCAAGGAAAATTTCATGGTATCTTTCTTGCAACAAGAAAATAGGCAACTAAAACTAAACATATCGTTGCAAATAAAACCATAATGGGACCATCCATCATCTAGAAAGGTAGATGTTGTGATAGAAAATGATAAGGGTAAAGTCGTAATTGATGTGAAGCAATTAGAAGACAAATAAATTTAGGTATAACCAAGAATTCCTAAAACTAGAGTAGAGGCAAGAAGAGAAAAACACGAAGAAGAGCCTTCTCCACCTCAGGCCCATAAAGACATCAATGGCATCATAGCTACCGAAGTTGAAGAAGACTGAGAATTCTAGATCAGGGTAGTAAATTAACACCTAGAGATGATACTGAAAAAGGAAAACAAATACACTGCCATATAGAGGCACATGGCAAGGCACTACTACACTAGAACTGTTGTTTGCAAAATTAGGGTTAAGAACATGAAGAAAAATCTCAAGAAGAAATATTATATTGGTATATTGGCTAATGTATACTTAGTTTCTTGAATACATGACAAAAATATGGAAAAAGAGAGAAAGTTTGGCAATTTTTGAGAATTTTTGAGTTTTTTGTCACACGGGACAAATTAGTTCATAGAAACGCAGCGTGTGCTCGTTGCGCTTTTTCCTAGAGGATCCAAATGAAGATTGAAAAACATGTAGAGGTGAATTTTGGTTAATACCTTCCAGAAATATCCTTGGGGTTACTTTTCAGATCATGGATTTAAAAAAAAAAGGTAAAACACAACCTCTTTTCCACCCTTCTGCCACTATTTTGAGTCACTTGTTGCGCTTCTAGAGTAGTTGTGTTATAATCAGTTTTGAGGTGTCTAAGAGATGTATTTTTGATGACTTTAAGCTTCATAGGTGTAGTATACATCCTAAGCTACCTATACTATCCTTCATCAAAGTTCAAATATCCCTCAGATTCATTCAAACATCTTGCCAAATTTCATTACGCTTCTACTGGCAGATGCTGTGCTTCTGTAATTTTTCGCTGTGTTTGTGGGTTTGAGGATTTTTCTTGACACGTGGAAGTCGAAAGTAAAAATGGTCAATGTAACCGCTGGCTCATGAGTTTTTTGATGGTTAATAGTCCTATTTATGTTCATATTTGTAAAATAATCTTATGTTTGATGACTTGAGACAAAACTCAACTTGCTAGCTAAAAAAGGGGAAGGATTTTCTAACTTCCCTAGGATTAGGCTATGAGTCATTAGGTGCATTAATTAGTTTCTTTGGATGAGGACTCATCCCCTAGAAGTGGAATATTGTTTTATTATATATATGTACTCAGAATTATGTCATTGAGAGGGTTGATATATGAAGCTATCACTTTTTGGGACTAGTGTATTTGACAATTTGTAGAAGAAATTTACAGGAAGTTACAACTATTTTATGGGATTATTTTGATGTGGTTAGTGGTAGTTTTTTTCTATGTTTCTTATGCATCTAATGATAAATTTGTTCAAGAAGCCATATAATTTCTTCCTATGCTTTATATTTTAAGTTTTGAAACAGAAATCATGATTTTATGCTCTATTTTTGTTTAAGATAAGAATCCAAGTGTTTCATCCTCTAAAATCAGTGAATTAATTCTTATCACTTAACTTCTTATATGTTTTCCTCATTACTACACTACATTGACAAACCAATTTTTGTTTATCAGCAGTTGTCATTGATGTCAACCTAAGTAGCACCATGGGCTACCCCAATATTGCATGGGAATTTTAACCTACCAAATTAATACATTCTGGGTCAAGAATGATTTTTATGGTTTCAACTTGTCGAGATGTTTCCGTTGATATATGGCACGCCATGTAATTGTTCACGGTTTGAGAGATATTCATGTTTGAAGTTTGTACCCCGTGTTAGTGGGATAAAACCCCATGGGGTTGTGGTATGGGTCATTGAAATGTCATAATTAATATTTTTTAAGCTCCTAAAATCCCTCCCACGTTCACTTGTTGAAGCCCCTCTCAACCTAATCATTTATATAAATTGTTATTCTCATATCCTCCTTTTGCAAGGGATTTCGCCATCTGAAACAAGTCATTGTGGAATTTTCACTCTAAAATGTTTTCTACGATGGTTCAGAAGCTGAAATGTTTATGAGGCAAAGCCAAAATCCTGAGGAAGCTCCTTCAAAAATTTTAGATCAATTTGCGCAATGTTTTCGGAGGTATGATCTGTGGAAGTCAGTGTTTTTGCAGGCTCCTCAAATTCATATCAAAGAAGTGACCTTGGGAAATCTTCATAACTCTCTCTCTAAGTATCAGATTGGAATTTTGTAAAAAGTGGAAGATAGTGCATGGAATATAGTTTTTTCACTATCAAATTCCAAGCTGAATGAAGAAACAACGACATGTGGCATGACATACAAGTTCGCTCTACTGAAACAGTCCATAATTAGAGCATTGTGAGAGATTGGGCATAACTCTCCCTTCAAGAATCCAAATTGGGTCCGACCTGTGGCATTGGAAATAAGACTTAGAGGACTACTATAAGAACGCAAATCACATATTGGAGATCAGAAACACCAAATTCAATATCAAGCTCCTAAAAGGAAAGAAAATGCTAGATCATGTGTTGTCAAGGGCTGCAATGGACCAGAATTTCTAGGGCAGAAAAGCGAAGCAAGTTGCAACAGAGAGTAGCATGAAAACAGAAGCAGCCAAGGTGCAGAACAGTAGCAAGAATTTCATCACATGAATTCTTCAAGTGGGAAACACTGCATACAAGCACTGTAAAGGTATCATTGTACTAAGTCATTGTAAATACATTATTGTAAAAATATTTCTAGTGTCTATCTGCCAAGGATTGAAGAGGAAGTGTCGGAAGGTCTAGGATCATCATTAGGTGGTTGTGTCATAGTTGGGGTTATGGTCTAGTGTGTCTTCTTCTTCTACATCATTCTATATCATTTTAAAGTGGACCATTTTCCATAGTACGGGAGTCCATTCTTCTTTTATTCTTCTATAGGGTGGTAGGGTGGTGCTAGGGTGAGTTGTAAATCATTGGGTGTTGGGGCACCCGTTTAGTTTAGTACTAAATAATCTCGGGTGTTGGAGCGTCCATCCAGTGAGAGCTGGAGAAGAATGCTTTTCTATATTCTAGGAAGTTGGAGCTTTATTTTCAATTGGAGTTGAATATTAAAGAATTATTAGAGAAGCATTAGGTGGTTTTTGTCCTGGAGTGGGTTTCCACCTTAAAAACTGTGTGCATTTTTGTTCCTCTTGTTTGCTTCTATCATTGTACAAACACTGATGATAATTGAAGATTAACTAATGTTCTAATTGAAAGGAATACTGATTCACCCCCCCCTCTCAGTATTTCCAACAATTGGTATCAGAGCTTGGTTCCTTCAATAGCAGTTTAACAGCTAGAAGGAGGTCATGGAGCATACCAAGAATGGTGTACCTCTATTCAATGAAAATAATTATGCACTCTGGAAAGGAAGAATGGAGTTTTATCTCTTGGCGCAAGGTTACGAAGTATGGGACACTGTTCAAAATGGATTTACATCAACCGCGGATGAACAAGGTAAGAAGAATTTGGTAAATGATGCAAAAGCAAAGAATATTATTATCAGTGGACTTATTGAATCTTCTTATCATAAGGTTTTGGGTTGTAAAACCGCCAAAAATGTATGGGACAAGCTTGAGAATATATATGCAGGTGACTCAAATGTCAAAGAAGCAAAGCTTCAAATCTATAGAGCAAAATTTGAGCAACTCAGAATGAAAGAAGATTGAAACATTGCTACATACTTCCAATACGTTGATGAAATAACCAATACTCTGGAAGGATTGGGAGAGCCAGTTGACGAGAAGACTATTATACGGAAGATTCTTAGAACGTTACCAGGGAGATTCAACCCAAAGGTATCAGTCTTAGAATACAGTGCAAATCTAGACAAACTCAGCAAAGAGGAATTACATGGAGTTCTCATAGCATATGAAATGAGAATTTATGAAGAAGAGGGTACTTCACATCTAGAAACTGCGTTTGTTGCATATAAGAAAACAAATAAGGACAAACAACCTTCAATTGAAAAGTCATGCACCTGCAAGTGTGAAGAAAAGGGAGATGATGGAGAAGGCCTTTCAGATGAAGAATATGCTTAATTTACAAGAAAAATAAAAATTGGTAAGGGAAAATTCAAAGGTAAACTTCCATGTATATTTTTCGACTGTGGTGAGGTTGGGAATTTCACAGCAAAATGTCCGAACATAAGTGATGGCAACTCAAAATGGAAGAAAGGCTTTAAAAAATTCGGCAAGAAAGAAAAAAGGAAAGGATCCAAAAGGAACTTTCTCTCTAAAGAAGATAGCTCATCATCCAATGAATACAATAATAGAAAAGAAGAAGCCAATGAGAGCATATTTTTTATGGCCAAGCACAATAAACAAGAGGTATCAGACAATGAAGAAGAAGGGTTGAGCATAGAAGAATTTTCTAAGGAGGAAATCAGGCTTATAAAAGAGCTCAAGGCTGAGAAAATATGTTCCAATACTCTTGAAGAACAAGTTCAAGGTCTCAAACTTGAAGTTGAAGAACAAAAATGTATTGAAGAGTCACTTCAAAAGAAGTTGGAAGAAAACAACCAAGAAAGGGAAGCATTAGAAGCTGAAGTAGTCCCGTTGAGTAAGGAAGTGAAGAAGGGAAAAATTATCCAAAACTATGCCAACAGCTCAAGGGAATTAGAAGAAATCATCAATAATTAATGATTTTACAATCACAGAATTGACCTCGGTTACAAAGAAGAAGAAGCAAGACCTTCTACAACAAAATACAATGAACCTATGAGATTTGACATGCATGTAGACTTCATTGGACGAGATTCGCAAGAACATCCTTGGAAGACGATTCCTCAATGAGGATTTCTATCTAGGTACCAACATATTTTTTATGGCTATTTTTATTCATGTGGAAAATTTTGTCATAAAGCTGTAGAATTTCGCACGTACCCTAGGAACCAATACAATTCTAGGAGATCCTTCAAATACGAACCTCCCAGGGCTCAACGAAACATCAATAGATTTGAACATTTAAGAAATAATATGGAATGTTACAAATGTTGAAACTTTGGACACATAGCCAGAGAGTGTAGACTTGAAAATTCTCTGGAAGAATCTTCGAAGCCACATAATGAACGAACATGGAAGGAGAAGAAGATTGATAATTATGCTCTTGCTCTCAAGGCTTAAAACAACAAATATGTGTGGTATGTTGATAGCGGTTTCTCAATGCATATGACTGGAGATAGAAGGAAATTTGTATCTCTAAAAGAGAATAAGGATGGGACCATATCCTTTGGAAATGATGGATCTTCAAATGTTATAGGATCAAGTCCATCACTCTCGAAAGCAAAGATGTTATAGCCAAGAATGTTCTATTGGTTGAAAACATGAAACAAAATCTGCTCAGTGTTGGAAAAATGTGTGATCAAGGACACACAATGCTATTCAACTCCACAAAATGTGAAATCAGGAAAGGCAGGTATGGTAAAATTGTGGCTACATCAAGTCAAGCTCCAAATGACATATATGTTCTAGATGAAGCAACTAAAGCATGTCTACTAGCTAAAGAAGATGAAAGCCAGTTATGGCACAAATGAATGGGTCACATAAACTTTGAAAATCTTGTCAGGATAAGGAAAAAGGAAGCAGTACGAGAAATACCAAAAATCTCAAAACCTTCCAACACACTATGTGAGGCCTGTCGACACAACAAGTAGACAAAATTCAAATTTAAAACAAAATAACACTTTGCATCACATCCATTGGAATTGATACATGCTGATCTATGTGGTCCTATGAGAACAAAAGGCTTAGATGGAGAATTATATTTCATGTTAATGATAGATGACTATACCAGGATGACAGCCATTAGTTTCCTAAAGAAAAAATATGAAGCATTTGAGTGCTTTAAGATCTACAAGGAGTTCGTCGAAAGTGAGAATGATTTGAAAATAAAGTGTCTAAGATCATATAATGGCAGATAATTCACTTCCAAATTATTTCAGCAATACTGTGATGAAAATGGAATAAAAATAAAATTTTCAACATCATGAACACCACAGCAAATGGATTTGTTGAAAGAAAAAATAGAACCATACAGGAAATGGGTAGAAAAATGTTGAAGGACTCAAAATTGGATGAAAAATTATGGGTTCAAGAAATTGATACAACAATCTTCATTATCAACTGAAGTCTTCTCAGAAATAATTGCAGCAAGACCCCATATGAATTATGGAAAGGAAAACCAACTAATGTAAAATATTTCAGAATATTTGGAAGCAAATGTTATATCAAAAGAGAAGATCAAAATTTGGGTAAGTTCGAATCACGTGTTGATGAAGGTATTTTTGTTGGTTACTCACGCAAAAGAAAGGCCTATAAATTTTATAATCTAAGACGGAAACAGATATTGGATAGCATAAATGTTACATTTGACGAAGATGGTGTTCTAACGAATAATGATGAGGATCTACAATATTTGAAACTTGAGACAGAGGCTGAAAAAGACATAGATAAAATTATATAACAAGAAACAACTATCAACCAAGAAGATGTAAATAATGATCATCAAGATATACCAGAACAACAACAAGAAGCTCCTCCAAAGAGAAAAAAATAATGGATTCAAAAGAACCATCCATCAAATCAAATCATTGGTGACATAAATGAAGGTCAAGGGCTTCGTTCGTCACAACAAGCTCACATTGTTTTTCTAGAAACCTTTGAGCCTAGTAGTTTTGAGGAAGCTAGCCATAATGAACATTGGGTAGCAACTATGAATGAAGAATTGGATCAAATCAAGAAGAATAACACCTAGTAATTAGTTCCATGACCAAAAGATAAAAATGTTATTGGGACTAAATGGGTGTTCAGGAACAAATTGAATGAAGATGGACAGGTTACCAGAAACAAAGCAAGATTGGTTTGCAAAGGCTACGCATAAGTGGAAGGAATTGATTTTGACGAAAAATTTGCACCAGTTGCTATAATGGAAGCCATCTTAATGTTTCTCGCCTATGCATGTTCAAGAAAAATCAAAGTCTACCAAATGGATGTTAAGTTAGCATTTCAAAATGGAGAATTAGAAGATGAAGTTTACATCGAACAACGTGAAGGTTTTCTACTATTAGAAAAATAATACTATGTTTTTGGGTTAAAGAAAGCTCTATATGGTCTCAAGCAAGCTCCCAGAGCATGGCATTCTCATCTTGATGGATATATACGTCAACAAGGGTTCAAGAAAGGTATTGTTGATAGCAATCTTTATGTACAAATAGATAAAGATAATTTAACAATCGTTGAGGTATTTTTGGATGATATAATATTTGGTAGCAATGATGATCAACTAAGTAAGAAATTTTCTACAAATATGCAAAGTGAGTTTGAGATTTCTTTACTTGGTGAGATGACATACTTCTTAGGGCTTCAAATATCTCAGCAAGAGAAAGGAATATTTATATGTCAAGACAAGTACATCAAGGAAATGCTCAAGAAATTAAAAATGGAATATTGCAAACTCGTTCTTACTCCGATGGTAACAGGTTGAAAATTGAGCATAGATGACTCATCTAAGGATGTGGATCAGAGGTTTTATAGATCTATGATTGTTATTATTCTATATGTAACAACTTACTGACCAGATTTTATGCAAGCAGTTTGACAAGTAGCAAGATTCCAAGAAGCATCAAAAGAATCACATATTATTGCTGTCAAAAGAATACTTCAATATCTAAAGAGCACAGAAGAATATGGCTTGTGGTATCCCAAGGGTAACAATCTCATTATTCAAGCCTTTACAGATGCAGATTGGGTAGGAAGCATTGATGATCGTAAGAGTACTAGTGGAGCAACATTCTATCTAGGTGGTTGTCTCGTATCATGGTTGAGAAAAAAAGAAACCTCAATCTTGTTATCTACAGCAGAAGAAAAATACATTGCAGCAACAGCATGTTCTACTCAAGTCCTTTGGATGAAACAAACTTTTCAAGATCTTCAAGTAAAATTCAATGAGCCTATTCCCATATTCTGTAACAACACCACTGCCATCAGCATCTCAAAGAATCCTGTCATGCATTCAAAAACAAAACACATTCCCATCAAATATTATTTTTTTAGAGAACAACTCGCTGAAAAGAATATCAAACTTGAGCATGTTGGTACAAAAGAAAAAATTGTTGATATCTTCACTAAACCTTTACCTCGTGAAGCATTTGAATATCTTTTCCAGAAGCTTGGGATTCTCCCAAGTTCTCATTATATTTTTCTTATTCACAATATAAAGAGGGAGTGGAAGTGTGTACAGGTCTACAGGATGGTTGTGTGTCAGGGGGAGTTACCCTTTGCCATTGATGTCAAAGGGGAATAGAATATTGTAGGAATAGGTGTCATGATCGCAGGGGGAGTAATTGTGTTTCCATCAATGCCAAAGGGGGAGATTGTTGATCAATGGTTGTCATTGATGTCAACCCAAGTAGCACCAGGGGCTACCCCAATATTGAATGGGAATTTGGACCTACCAAATTAATATATTTTGGGTCAATAATGCTTTTTATGTTTTCTAATTGTCGAGATGTTTCTGTTGATATATGGCACGCCACATAATTCTTCACGGTTTCATAGATATTCATGTTTGAAGTTTGTACCCCCAGTTAGTGGGCTAAAACCCCATGGGGTTGTGGAATGGGTCATTGAAATGTCATAATTAATATTTTTTAAGCTGCTAAAATCCCTCCCACGTTCACTTGTTGAAGCCCCTCTCAACCTAATAATTTATATAAATTGTGATCCTCATATTTTCCTTTTGCAAGGGATTTCGCCATTTGAAACAGGTCATCATGGCATTATTGTGCTAACATTTGTTATACGAAGGTTTAGAAGCTGAGATTTTTAAAATGTGAAGAATAAATTTTGAGGAAGCTCCTGTAAATATTTCAGATCATGGTATGCAATAATTTCAGATATATGATATGTGGAAGTCAGTGACTTTGTAGGCTCCTAAAATTCATCTCAAATAAGTGACCTTGGGAAAATCGTCATAACACTCTCTCTGAGTATTGGATTGGAATTATGTAAAATGTGAAAGATAGTGCACAGACTGTAGTTTTCTCTCTATCAAATTTAGATCTGAATGAAGAAAAAATGACATGTGGCATGCCATACAAGTTCGCTCTACTGAAATACTTCATAAGTAGGGCATTGTGAGAGATTGGGCATAACTCTCCCTTGAAGAATCCAAATTGGGTCAGAAATATGGCATTGGAAAGAATACTAAGAGGACTAATACAAGAACAAAAATCACATATTGGGGATCTAAAATAACAGAGATACACCAGATTCAATATCGAGCTCCTAGAAGGAAAGAAAAAGCTAGGTCATGTGTTGTCAAGGGCTACAAAGGACCAGACTTTCTAGGGCAGCAAAGAAAAGCAAGGTGTAGGAGAGAGTAGCATGAAAAGAGCAGCAATCAAGGTGTAGAACAACAGCAAGAAGTTCATCACATGAAGTCTTCAAGTGGGCAGCACTGCATACAGTCACTGTAAAGGTATCATTGTACTAAGTCATTGTAAATACATTATTGTAAAAATTGTTCTAGTGTCTCTCTTCCAAGGGTTGAAGAGGAAGTGGTGGGAGGTATAGGATCATCATTAGGTGGTTGTGTAATTGTTTGGGTTATGGTATAGTGTGTCTTGTTCTTCTACATCATTCTGTATCATTGTAAAGTGGACCATTTTCCCTGGTATGGGAGTCCATTATTCTTTTATTATTCTATAGGGTGGTAGGGTGGTGCTAGGGTGAGTTGTAGCTCATTGGGTGTTGGGGCATACATTCAGTTGACTATTGAAGAATCTCAGGTGTTGGAGCATCCATCCAGTGGGAGATGGAGAAGAATGCTTTTCTAGATTCTAGGAAGTTGGAGATTTATTTTCAATTGGAGTTGAATATTAAAGAATTATTAGAAAAGAATTAGGTGGTTTTTGTCCCGAAGTGGGCTTCCACCTTAAAAACTATGTGCATTTGTGTTCCTTTTTTTTACTGCTATCATTTTACAAACACTGATAATAATTGAATATTAAATAATGCTCTAATTGAAAGGAATATTGATTTACCCCCCCACTCTTAGTACTTCCAACAATTGTGTCACTGAATCACATCTACCTTGCCTCATAATATGTATGTAATTGATCCTTTTGGGATATATTGCCTAGTTTCCAAACCTGGTGCTTCTTTGTCCAACATATCCTAATAAAACCTAAATAAAAAACCCTACTGAGCTTATAACTAGCTTAAAATCCTTATTCTCTAGTCATCTCCATTGATTGTGAGCTTGACATAGAGAGAGTCATCTCTTATTTGGTAGGGCTAGCTACCAAATTGAAATTTGGTCTGTGGTTACCTCTTTGGATTCCTTTCTCAACTTTTGGAAACTAAGGAGCCCTAACATTATGGCGTCTTTGCTGGGGAATGAGTGTCAAATTTTCCCTAGGGATATTTCATATATTTTTTTGAAGGTTAGACTTGTGGGTGACAGGTGCTAGCATTTAAATAAGGTTGATTTAGTCATTTCAAGCCAAAGTGCATAATCAGAAGAACACTGGTTCGCCAACGGAGTACAAGGTCCAATACCGATCCTAATCCTTCACCAATAGTTAATGACCTTGAGAGTTTATTGATCAAACATAGGTCAAAGTCTCACAAAGTTAAAAAATGTACATCTCCACTTGTAAGATCTACCTCTTTTCATGCATGGTTGGTTGCTCCTAAAGATTTATCTTTTGACCTCAAAATTGAGTCATATTTATTCAATTCTAAGTCAAAATATTTCCTCTTAGAAGTAGTTTTTTATCCCATTAAATTTGAAACATATTTTCCATTTTACGAGTCTTCTTATTTTGAGGGTGATAGTAAGGTCTGGTTAGATTTTTACAAACTTCAAGAATATGTTGATCAATTCCAAATAACCTCTGAAAAGGCCTATATCCAATACCAATGAGATAATTTATTTTTTGCTACATGTATTGTTACACCTCCTTATACAACTTCTCCATCATCCTCCACTATCAATTAATCACTTCCTCTACAACCATTTCCTCATTCAATAACTCATGCTGTGATTTCCATACAACCTTCTACAACAGTCATGGAAAGATTTGATCGTTTGATTATACCACCACAACTTACTTCTTTGCCTCAAAATTGTGGTCAAATATTTCCTTTGTTTGATGGGACAACAATGGTCAGTACTTAGCAACATATAATTAAAGTGATTGACTTCATTGATCTTGAATAAATTTATAATAATGATTACAAGATGCGCATAATAGCATAATTTTTTTAGGGGAAGTTAATAAATGGTTCCGTTCATTAACAGTTGCTTCTGTATCCAAATCAAAACAATTATTAGACCTATTCCTAGAAAAATGGGAAGAGAAAAATAACCCTCTCCAAATTATGGTCGAGTACAATACTTTGAAGAGAAATACTAACGAAGTTGTGAAAGATTTCATAGCCAGATTTAATAGAATATATGATTCTATCCCAGAAAACATTAACCCTCCTCCTCACCTAGAAATTCTTCACTATCCATATGCTTATGATCTAGATATGGCTTACCAATTGAGGGAGAGAAATCCTACTACCCTTCAAGACATGCAAAGGAATGCAATAAGTGTTGAGGAAAATCTACTTATCAAAAAGTCAAATATGAAATTAGAAAATAGGGTTACCATAAAGGAGAAGCCATCCAATTCATCTGAGGGTAAACTTGATACTTTGATTAAGAAAATGGAGAAGATCATGGATAAGATGACCATCCCAGATACACAAGCAGAACCACAAATCAAAAATCCCAACAATGGAGGTCAACAACAACAACCTCAATATGTAAGGATTAAAAAAAGAGAGTAGAGGGGTTAAGATCAACAAGGTCAACAACAGTTCTGTGCTCCTTTTCAACAAATTTATACAAAGGGCCATGATGAAGAAGAATAAATATCGTACGAAAAATCATCTTTTTGAGGAAAACCAACAACCTATTTTCTTGAGTAAGGAGGATGAATTTTCTGAAGAACCTTATGTTCCTGATGATCAACAATATGTTCTTTATAATGATAATATGGTGGAAGTAAAAATAGAGGATTATCAAATAGGTTACCAAAATTCCCTTAGCCAAGTGAAAAGGAAATATGGTCTAAGAAATAGGAATGTGACCATAAATTCAAATCAAAATAAAGAAAAAGGATTTGTTGTTACAAATCAAGGAAAAAGTAATGAAGCTTCTACTAGTGGTCCGAAGAAAGACAAAGAAATTCAAGTTGGAGGACAAAAAAAGGAGATCCAAATCAAAGAAAAACTTGAAAAGAAGGACTTACCATATAAAGAGGTAGACAAATATTCATCTTTATTCAGTCTTGAGAATTAATTTCGAAACTTAAAGTCTCAATTCCATTCACTGAATTAATGAAGAATGACCAATACAAGTTTCAAGCATCCAAAATTCTTAAGGTTGACCAAATTTCTGATATGGTGAATGTTAGTGATGACCATACCAAGATTTTGTTTGGCCCTATTTTATATGGTAACTTAGAAGACAATGAAGTTCCACCTTTTTACCCCAATCTTAGAATTCAGGACTTCATTCTAAATAATGTTCTGCTAGACTCCGGGCCTCACATAATCTCATGCCTAAAGCCATCATGGATAAAATATGATTTGATATTACCAAGCCATACCATGACCTTTACTCTTTTGACTCAGGAATGGTTAAGTGTCTCAGTCTCATCAAATATTTAGTGGTGTCCTTAGATCAAATTCCAGCTAAGAATTTTCTTATGGATGTTTTTGTAGCTGAAATTCCTCTGAGATATGGAATCCTTCTCTCCTGATCATGGGAGCCAAACTTAAAGGTGATTTGTAGTTATATTTTTCCTATGCTACTATACTATTTTTTTGACAACTTGGAAAATTATACAAGGAAAATAATATGAATTACATGATTAGTAGCAAATAAAAACCCCATAATCACCCAATTCATGTTTTTCATATATATTTAGAGTCATTTGTTTTTTACAATGATGATTGTTCAACATTGTTAGAGGATTTGATGGAAGAAATACCATAAAATTATGATATTTTAGATTGTGTTCAAGAAATTTCAAGTGCAGAAAAGTGAAAATGGAACCAAGAAGTTTGCAGCCAAGTATATTAGTAAAAAAGGCACATGAAATAGTGAAGGAGATGGCGCCTACTGTGAAAAAAAATCATTCTGAGATAGATAATCAAAATATGTCATCTAAAATTGGGCTTCCTAATGAAGCAAATGGCTTATGGACTATGGATTTTGATGAAGGTTTAGGTAAGGAAGGAGCTGGAATTGGAATTTGGATTAGTGATCCCATGAATTAGTCATCTCATCTTCCTCTTAATGTCTATATGTGTTCTTATAAATTGGCATTTGATTGTTCCAACAATGAGAAAGAATATTAGGCTTTGATAGTTGGTCTTAAAATTCTCAAGGAACTAAGAGCTATGAAAATTTATATATATGAGGACTCCAAGTTGGTAATAGAGTAAGTCAAAGGGGAATAGCAAGCCAAAAATCCTAGAATGCTAGCATACCTTAATGTGGTATTATACATTATTAAGACTTTCATTGAATATACTCTATCATTGATTCGAAGGAACAATAATATCATTGTTGATTCCATTGCCACTTCAGCTAGTATGTTCAATATTCTGGTTTATCCCAACAAGAAGTATGAGATTAATGTCTAACATCGCCCCACTATTCTGGAAAATGTTACGTATTGACAATTCTTCCAGAATGACAAACAAATTGACAATTTCTTGCAGATGGAGGAAGAGTTTGTTAGCTCACAAATTGATGATCATTTTTATGAAGATGATCAATAAATTCATGCAACATAATTGAAGGTATTATAGCTTAAACATAACTCAATTCCAAGAGGTATAGTACCCTTGGAGGTGATTTTTTATCAAGATGATGTTGCATAGAAACCAAAAATACTGCCAACTGAGGTAGGAGTAGAATATCTTAATCTTAGCACTCTTGAGAAGCCCAAAATGGTTAATATATCAAAATATTTGAGTCTAGAAATGAAAGGTAAATATGTAGCACTCATGACTGATGTTTTCGCAAAGGAATATAGTTATTTAAAGGTGTATGACAAGAGCATAATTCGACATACAATTCCCATAAAAACTGATCAGAAGCCTTTGCATCAGAAGCTTAGAAGGGTAAATAAAAAATTGTTTCCCTCTATTGAAAAGTAATTGAACATGTTGTATACTGCTAGTATTATTGTCCCTATCCGTTTCTCAAATTGGATGTCAAATTTAGTACTAGTAAGAAAGAAGACATGTGAGATTCGCTTTTGTATTGATTTCCACAATTTGAACAAAGTTTCATGGAAGGACAACTATCCACTTTCAAATATTGATCATATCCTACAGAGAGTAGTTGGTTATTCTAGGATTTCATTTTTAGATGGATATTACAGGTACAATCATATTTTGGTTCATCCGGATGATCAAGAAAAGACAACCTTCATGACACCTTAAGGTACTTTTATGTATGCTAAAATTCCCTTTGGATTGAAGAATGCAGGAGAAACCTTTCAGCGAGTGATGGATATCACATTTTCCAATGAGAAGCATGTGTTTTTGGTCATTTATCTTGATGCCATAAAAAAAATTTCCAGCATGGATGAAGAACACTCGCAACACTTAAAGACAATTTTCCAAAGATGCAGAAAATTTGGCATATCACTGAATCCAAAGAAAAACATGTTTGATATGGAGGAGGGGAAATTTCTCCTCCATATCATATCCAAAGATGGCATCTGAGTAGATCCTTCAAGAATTGAGGAGATTAATAATTTGGACTATCCTAGGAGTAATAAATAAATTCAATCATTTAATGGTAGGATCGATTTCATGAGGAGGTTTATTCCTAACGTTGATGAACACTTGAGAGAAATCATGGATATGCTAAAGAAAATAAGTGAGGTGAAATGGTCCGATGAGGCAAGAAAATCATTTAATCAAGTCAATTTTGTATTGTCTCATGCTCATATCCTTATCAGGCCATATTATACTCTTGATTTCATCATCTTTTCATTTTCCTCTGAACATACATTAGTTTTTGTCCTCATGCAAAACAAAAGATTAGAAAACAAAGAATCCAATTTCCTTATTTAGTAGGACAATAAGAGATGGGGCTTTGAAATATAATATTATTGAAAATTCAGCATTGGTGCTAGTTAAATCTTTGAAATACTTTCGATTTTATATCGTTCATTCTCATGTTCTTTCCTATGTTCTGAATGCTACTGTCAAAGATGTATTAACACAGAATGATCCTGAAGGCAGGCATGGTAAGTGGATAGTTTCTATGCTAGAATATGATTTCGAAATCGTAACTACAAAACTGATCAAAGGTCAAGGCTTAGCTAATCTCATAGCAGGCTCTAACTTACATGATTTATACATTAAATTTATTTCTACACTTTCCGAGGAGCAGGAGGCTGATTCATTACCCCAAGTATCTCAGCTTTTTACCTCATCTCCATGGCATTTAAAAATAGTTCATGTGTTGCAACATCTGAATCCCCCACCAAATTTTCCCAAGAGTAAAGGTATATTTCTTAAATTGAAATCTCTTAAGTATTGTATTCTTAAAAATGCTTTATATTGGAAAGATTTGGGAGGGGTTTTATTAAATTATTTGGTATAAAGTGAAGTTGAGAAGGTGATGAATGATTTCCATAAAGGTGATTGTGGTGGTAATATTTTTTGGAAAAATAAATAAAATAATATATTTAGGGCCATATTCTATTGGCCGAGTTTGTTTTTATATGTATATAAAATAGTCACGAGTTGTCATGAATGCCAAGTTTTCCAAGGAAAGAGAAAATTGTTACCACTGCCCTTGAAACCAATTGCAGTCCAAGCACCCTTTAAACAATGGGGCCTTGACTTCATCTGTGAGATTCACCCTCTGTCATCAGCTCAACATAATTGGATACTCAATACCCCTTAATATTTCACAAATTTGATTGCGGCTACCCCCTCAAGACAAGCTACAAACATGGTAATTATTCAATTTTTTGAGAGTAATATTTTGTCTCATTTTGGTTGGCCACAGAAAGTAATTACTAACAATGTAGCAGCTTTCAAATCCAAAAATATGATAGAATTTTGTGATAAATATCACATAAGACTCAGGCGTTCAACAACATATTACCCTCAAGGCAATGGGTTGGTTGAATCATCAAACAAGTAATTGGTGAATATAATCAAAAAATTGTTGCAAGAGAACAAAAGGAATTGGCACAAAAAGTTAATTAATGCTCTATGGGCAGAGAGAGTTAGCACAAATAAATATATCGACACCTTTTCAGATATTCTATGGTGTAGATACAGTGTTTCCAAATTCTCTAGTAGTGTCAGTGATGAAAATCCTACAAGAGATTGAAAGTTAAAAAATTGAAATTCAGTGAAGAATTAATCAAATAATCCATTCGCAGTAGTCCAGGGAAGAAGTTTTCGATAACACCTCAAAGATCAAGGAGAAGATCAAGAAAATTTATGAAAAGAAAAAAAAAATCCAATGATTTCAACTTGGGGGATTTTGTTCTCCAGTGGGACGTCTGAAATGAGGACAAAGGAAAACATGGTAAGTTTGAGAACTTACGAAAATGACCCTACAATATTTCATCATTCAGAGGGAATACTTATTATTTATTAGAAGATCTTGATGAGTAGGAACTTCCAGGAGGATCGGTGAATGGTAGGCTTCTCCAACACTATCTTACCTGATATTGAATAAAACCTTTCAATTTCATTATAAAAAAATTTTATTTGATGTTAAATAATAAAGGAAGTCGTTAAAGAAGTTTGAAGCCAAAGGAGAAGGCCATAAGGCTTCTTTGATCAGTTGTTGTTTTTCGTTTAAAATTCAAAATTCAAATCAGTTTTTTAGTCAAGTAATTTTTTATTTTTCTTAGTTTTGTTAGTCATTTATTTGAGTGTCAAATGTTTTATTTTGACTCCATTTCCCAATGGATGAGGCTACATGGTCTACGGTGTTCTTGACACCTCCTAAAGGAGCTGCCATCCCCGTCTGGAGCCAATGTTAGTGTCTATGAGTCACCAGTGATAAAATGTACTCTTTCCATGTCATTGATAAGGTATTAGGGCTAAATGGTTATATTTTAGAAAAAAATCAAATAAATTTGGCACCTCTCTGTTTCCATATGGTCATTGGTTATTGTCTGTTTTAGTGCTACTCCATCCACTTTCTCATTTGATTTCCATCATAATGTCATTCATAAAAATAAAAAAGGGAGTCATGTCCATCATTTGGGTCATCATCACGGGAGTTAGAAAATTATGGAATAAAGTAAAAAGGTAGCATTTCCTTTTCAAGAAATTATGCTGCAGTACAATCACCTCATCAAGTCATTTCTCAAAAGTATATATGATGTTACAACACCACCAAAGGAAAAAAATCAAGTTTCAAGCTAATAAAGAGCATCCAATCACTCAATAAGTTCATCTCATTCTTTCAAACTTTCAATAACAACCACCAGAAGGTCGAAATCCATCATCAAACTTCTCCATTCATGAAGCTGCTAATTTTATGCTGTGTTTCTGAAGGGTGTTGCGTCTTTGTTTTGGAGACATAAGGAGGGGAAGAATAGGTTAAAACTTCATCTCAATGTTTCAGATATATTCAAAAAAATAAGTGAGTCTCTCACACCCCTTCCTTTAGTCGAATTTCTCCAACAAATTGATTAAATCCCCGTCTAGGGATAATTGCTACACTTTTATGGTTTCATGGTCTGTTGCTTGTTTTCAAGGGAAATTTCTTAATTTATAATCCTATAAACCATAAATATCCCTGATCCCATTCTCCCCAACCATTTCCCATACTTATTTCCCTCATCTCATCATTTTCCCTAAAAACCCAAGCCTTCACTACGCTTTTGCTGTGTTTATGGGCTTTGCCTGTGTTTTTTAGTTTTTCCCCTTCTTCCTTCACCCATTTTAAGAAATTTCACTGCCCCTATATTCCTAACATCTACCCTTACCCTCCATATTTTATTGAATTTTTCCCTGACACCTATCCCCTCCATTTCCCTCCCTAAACTAGCTTCTTCGTATTCCCCATTTTGTAGCCCTAAACCCCTACCCTTTCCACTATCAAGTTAGGGTTTTTAGTCAAGAAAAACCAATAATATTTTGAGTGAAAAGAATAATTACAACAAGGGGGGAAAGGTATCAAGAGATCAGCCAACACATATGCAAGAGATCAATGCTTCAGAGTTCATCAAGAAGTCATTTGGATAAGTAAGATTCCTAGGATTTTGTGAGAAAGTGCAAGAGGTGGGCTACCATTGTAAGTTGACTAGTCTATTTACCACCAATTTTATGATGAAAAATACCACTATAGAAAGGATGGACTTCTTGGTATCATCAGAGGACATAGATTCAACCATTGAGAAATTTGGTTTAATGGGATGGATTTGGATATAGAAAACTTTAAAGTGTTCCTGAAATCATGGTATAAGGAAGCTCTCTCTCATATTTTCCCTTGCAGGAAATTATTGATAAATATACTCCTTTAATGTAGATTATTATGAAAATTTTCACTTGTGAAGGCAGGTTTAATAGGTTGTATTAGTATCACATAAGATTTTTGATGCACTTCACTTCCCTCAAACCACTAAATCTACCCAATTACTTGTTCAGAAGCCTAGCTAAGATGACTAACAAAGTGCAGACTAAAGGGAGAGACCATTCGGCAAGCTCTTTTCATCATGATTTGATCAAATTCATAGTTCTCCTCCAACTCACATAGATCAACATGCCATGGGAGACCTTCATTAGGGGAATTTTGAGGTCTAAAAGGGGCCTCCTAAGAAAAATGTACAGCCAAAATAAACTTTATAAGAATTAATAGGATTCAAGATGATGATTTCAACCATGGGGGATAATTCACCATTTTTTAAGTAAAATGGTAAGAAGATTAAAAAATAATAAAATAATAAAACTACTTTTTCAACTTGTATTTTCAACTTATCTCCAAAAATTTTTATTGAAATTTGGAGTGGGAATACTCATTGGATGAAAAATTTAATTCTTCATCCAAGGAATGCCCATGTTGCATACTTTTGATGGACCCTTCTACACGAAAATGAGAAGTATATGAAAAAACGTGATTGCAACTACGTTTTTCAAGTATTTCTCATTTTTCATGTAGTAGGATCCATAAAAAGTATGCAACATGGTTACTCCTTGGATGAGGAATTAAATTTTTCATCCAATGAGTACTCCTAATTGAAATTTGAGTAAAAATTTTTGGAGATAAGCTGAAAATATGAGTTGAAAAAAAAGTTTTATCTTTTTCCCCTCCAAAATTTGATGATGTAGTCAAATATTATCTTATTATTTCCACTATTATTTTATAATTTCCTTAGGAGGCCCATTTTAGACCTCAAAATTCCCCTAATGCTTGGAGGCAGCTTCTCTTATACCTGCCTCAAGTCAGTCAAAGAGCCCAAGTGTTCCTTCATTATCTAGACCACACGAGATTGGGTCATCAAACATTCCACCAGTGACAGAAACTCAACCTAGAGAAGAAGTTTCAAAGACCTAAAATAGAGGTAAGAGGTTAGTTTTTTCCCCTGAGATTCAAAACGACATGCCTACACGTAGACCTACAACTATGTTTCATGTGAAGAAACTATATAAGGAGGTTGTCAATGAAAAAGAAGTGCAGGATGAAGATATAAGAGAGAAATCACCTAGAGATAGAGATGATACACCTTTGCAGCATGAGGAAGAGATACCTTGTGACCTTGAAATGGAAGACTTAGAATCATAACACCATGAAGAAAAGGCAGTTGAATACACACTCAAATAAAAAGAGGCATAGATAAGAGAGCTAAAAAATGATCATGCCAAGTAAATTTTCATGGTATCTTTCTTGCAACGAGAAAATAGGAAGCTGAAAGTAAACCTATTGTTGCAAAGAAAAACATAAGGGGACCATCCATCATCCAACAAGGAAGATGTTGTGATAGAAAAGGATAAGGGTAAGGCCATAATTGATGTGGAGCAATTATAATAAAAAGACATTCAGGTACAACCAAGAAGGCCTAAAACTAGAGCAGAGGCAAGAAGATAATAACATGAAGAATAGCCTTCTCCTCCTCAAGCCCATAAAGACGTCAATGACATCATAGTTGTCAAAGTTGAAGAATACATATAATTATGGCTTGGGGTAGTAAATTAATACCTATAGAAGCTACTAAAAGAGGCAAACAGAGACACTTCCATACAGAGGTACATGTCAAGGCACTGCTACACTAGAAACACTATTTGAAAAATTATGGTTAAGAACATGAAGAAAAATCTTAAGACTCTAAGAAAGCTCAAGAAGAAATATAACCTTGATCTCTTGGTTGATGCATCCTTAGTTTCTTGAATAAGTGACATAAATATGGAAAAGGAGATAAATTTTGGCAAATCTTGATATTTTTTGCGTTTTTTGTCACACACGCAAAACTAGTGCATAAAAAGGCAGCGTGTGCTCACTGCGTTATTTACTAGATGCTCCAAATGAATATTTAAAATAATTTGGAGGTTTATTTTGGTTATTACATTCCAAAAATATACTTGGGGTTACTTTTCAGCTCATGGATTTTCAGAAAAATGTAAAAAACCACCTATTTTCCATCCTTCTTCCTCTGTTTTGGGTCACTCGCTACACTTCTGGAGTAGTTGTGTTCTAAATAGTTTTTAGGTGTCTTAGAGATGTATTTTTTGTGACTTGAAGCTTTAGAGGTGTATTATACATCCTAATATACCTATAATATCCTTCATCAAAGTTCAAATATCCCTAAAAGCCATCAAAAGATCTTGCCAAAGTTCGTTGCGCTTCTGCTGCCAGATGCTGTGCTTCTGCAATTTTTTTCTACATTTCCTAGTTTGAGGATTTTTCTTGACATGTGGAGGTAAAAAGTCAAAATGGTCGATGTAACATCTATCTCATGAGTTTTTTGATGGTTAATAGGCCTATTTATGGTCATCTTTTTAAAATAATATTTTGTTTAATGACTTGAGACAAAAACTAAACTTGTTAGCTAAAAAAGGGGAAGTTGTTTCTATCTTCCCTGGGATTAGGCTATGAGTCATTAGGTGAATTAATTATCTGCTTTAGATGTGTATTCAACCCCTAGAGTTGGAATCTTGTTTTATTTTCTATATATACTCAGAATTAAGTCATTGAGAAGGTTGGATATCTGAATTTCTCACTCTTTGGCACTAGTGTATTTGACAATTTGCAGAAGAAATTTACATGCAGTTGCAAATATTTGTATGGGATTCTTGTGATGTGGTTAGAGAAAGTGTTTTTCTCTACTTTTATTATGCATCTGATGATCAATTTGTTAAAGCATCCATCTAATTTATTCCTGTGCTTTATCTTTTAAGTTTTGAAACATAAACCATGATTTTATGCTATGTTTTTGTTTAATTTAAGCATCCAAGTGTTTTATCCTCTGAAATAAGTGAATTCATTATTCTCACTTAACTTATTATATGGTTTCCTCCTTACTACACTATAATGAAAAACCAATTGTGTCACTGAATGACATCTACCTTGCCTCATACTATGTCTGTAACTGATATTTTTGGGATATCTTTCCTAGTTTCCAAACCTGGTGCTTCTTTGTCCAACAAAACCTAATCAAACCTAAATAAAAAAATCTACTGAGCTTATATATAGCCTAAAATCATTATTCTCTAGTCATCTACATCGACTGTGAGGTTGACATAGAGAGAGCCCTCTATGATTTTGTAGGGATAGCTACCAAATTGAAAGTTGGTCTATGGTTACCTCTTCGGTTTCCTTTCTCAGCCTTGGGAAACTAAGGAACCCTAACAATATTTACAATTAATGTCAAAGTGAATTAATGGTTAATGTGATTTCTATTGAAATCTAAGTGTAATTATCATTGGGTTACTAAAAGGACATTGAAGTAATTTTTGCAAGCATAAAACATACCATTGCTATCTAAAATTAACAGTTGTTATTGTTTATTTGGATGATATGTTGGTATACAATGCCACTTGGGAGGATCGTAAATCACATTGGATGTGAGTGATATATAAATTAAAGAAGTAGAAACTACTCTAAAATCTCAAGAAATGTGATTTTCCATATTAGTATTTATTTTATTTAGGATATGTAATTAATTTAGGATAGTTGAGATAAATCCTACCAATTTGGAGGTTATCATGAAGTGATCGCTTACTACCAAATTTTTTTAGGTTAATATTTTCATTTGGGTAGAAAAGTACCTAAAGAAATTCATCAACTCCTTTTTAGCAGTAAAAACACCACTCCACACCATAACAATAAGTGGCAAGAATTTCCAATGGTGAAAGTGTTAGAAAATGCCTTTGATGAGTTAAATAATAAAATTAGTCAAGCAACAATTATTTCCTTACTAAAAGTGTAACAACCATCTGTAGTGGAGATAGATGCAATTGGGTATGCTATGGGAGCCATGTTGAAATAAGGAGGAAGGCATGCATGAAATTTTTTGGCAGTGGTTCTCAAATACCCTACTCATGACAAGGAGCTATATGCCTTAGTACAAGATATAAAAGTGGAAACACTATCTGATGGGAAAGGAAACAATAATCCACACAAATCACTAGCTACTATAGTACTTGTAGAGCCAAAGTAAGTTATAACAGACTAGGCATTACAAGTATATAGGGTTTCTACAATAGTTTCATTTAGTGATCAAGTACAATAAGGGAGGCACAAAAAAGTTGGGCATCATGCTTTCAACGCCACCCACATGAAAGATCATAGATTTTGCAACTTTTATGCACATGGATAATTTCACCCATGATACATATAGAGAGGAATAAATAGAGAATGGGGACTTCAAGGAGGTGTTTTATTAATGGCAAAGCCAAAGTCGAGTGCACAATAATCATCATAAAATTAACGACCATATCCATATTTGGTTACTCTACAGGTTAGAAAATTTATGTATTCCTAAAGGTGAGGAGATACAACTAATTAAAGAGGCTCACATGTTTGAGGATGCAAGGTATTTTGGTGTGGAGAAAATAGTGGAAAAATTATAGAGGCATGTGTATTGGCCTGGCATGCAAGAATATGTAGCTAGGTTCATAAGGGGATGTATGATTTATTGTACCAGCAAGCCTAGTAACAGGAAATAGAGTTTATAACATCCCTTACATTTACCCACTCATCCTTGGGAAAGAATTCACATGGACTTCGTGGGAGGTTTTCCAACAGCTAGGAAGGGACATGACTATCATTCATGGTAGTTGATAGGTTTTCTAAGATGTGCAATATTTTGCCCTATAAAAAGACCAATAGCGGTAAAGAAGTAACAAAATTTTCCTTTAGACAGGTCTTTTTTATCCTAAGGAGCATCATTTTAGACACAGATACAATATTTTGCAATGAATTTTGTGATACAATTTCAAATAATATGGACATGAAGTTGAGGAGGTCTATAGAATTTAATCCACAAATATATGGACAAAAATGAGTAGTGTTAGCCTCACTCTCACTTCAAAAAAACAATAATAAGTCCAAAAATATGAAAATTAATTAAAATCATGAAATTTGTATTTTATTCCTATTCTTTTAGATTGGGTTTGTTCCTCAAACTTAGGAGTTTTTTTATGTCTATTTGGTTGAGAGATTATCTCTAACTAGTTAGGATCCAATATTAGTGCGTGGTTGAGATATTCACTCAACCAAAGTGATTTTCTCCAAGATAGATGCACTATCTTGAGACATTCTCCTCCTGTATTTATATTTGTATCATTTTCATTATATTGTACAAAATGTGAGGAATACAATACAATGAGGCTTTGAAGCCTTTTCAGCCAATTTTCTGTCTTTGATATTTTCATGTGTGTTTATTTTAATTTCCTTCATGTGTTATCATAGCACTATAGTTCTTAAGGCCTAGTAATTCATGGTAGTTTTACATAGAATTTTTTATGTGCATAATTTCTTGTGAACACATTGCACACTAGAGCGTTGGTGTTCATATACTTGTGCGTTGAAGATAATTCTTTTTGGATCGTCGTATGATCACTGTGTTGAAGTGTGATATCATTATTGGTCAATGAGTATTGGAAATAAAACACATAGTTTAAAGGGAGGGCCAGAGGTTTGTTCATCTACAAATGCACTATGCCAAGAATTTGTGGTGGATGTGTTTTTTTGTTGTATATGTCTCAGCATATCTTCCTCGTCGATATTTTCCTTCCAATATTTGAAGTGCATAACAATCAACAACCTTGGAATCCTACAACACATCTTTGCGCTCATGCCTATGGGCGGGATGTTGTGAATTCGAGCTGAAATTAGGCCCCTCGGTGCCTTTATAATGACAGAGCATTCTAGCTCAATTGTGTCCTACAATCACGACCCTTGATCAGACACTGGAATGCGAGTCAAGGCAAACACTGAGTGAACCATTGAAAAATAGTTGTAGGTTTTTTGTTTTGTTTTCCTCAATTTGGGTGAGAGAATTTCCCGAAACTAGTTTTTTTGTTTATTTTTCTCAATTTGGGTGTGATTATCATTATATATTCTCAAATTTTGCAAGCTACAACTTTTCAATGTTAAATTCATGCTCAACAGAAACATCGATCTCATTGGCTGAACATTTTGAGAGTTTCTTGGCCTTCTTACAACGATAAATTTAAATGAAAAGGTTTGTGCCTTCGTGAACTCTGGCATAAATTTGTAGAATTTCAAATCATGAACTGTACATTTCAATATTCTATTTGAATGTGAGTTGCATTCCACATCCTTATTTTTTTGATGAAAAAACTTAAGTCATAATATCCATAATTGCTCACGTTGGGGGACCCACAAGTCTCCCTGGTTGGATTTCTCCTCGGCCTCCAGTCAGATGAATTCAAGCCCTTCTTAGTGGAGCTTGAATATGCAAGTCTCATTCTCTGAAATTTTTGTCAACCTTCTTTGCCATTATATTTCAGCCTCAGTACTCATTCTCTGAATTTTGTACCGGTAGTAAGAATATGCCCACAGGTATGATTGAAAACATTACCGTTGATGTTGTTTGGGCTCAAATATTGAACACATTTCATGTTTTTTAACCTTTGATAGAGTCAAATATCTTGCCAGGATTGGGCATTAATTTCACCAGATGATTTTATCACAAATTTTCATTGTATCTGAAAATGAATATTGGTACGCGGCCCTACGGGACTGTATCCATTGTCTGAGTTTTAGAAATCACTAAAACCAATTCAAAAATTGTGTGCAGCAAAATTCATTGAGGGATATCTCTCTGAAATTGAAGGATGTCTAAAGCAAGCTCTTCCAATTGCAGATTGAACATAGAAATGGTGAAATCTTGTATACATATAGGTATTCTCCGATCAATTCCACCAAATTTATTAACTTTTATAGTTTTTTTACTGCTCTCAGATGAATTTTTCATGACCCTTTATTATGTTGATCAATTTAATGGATTTTATTGAATCATAGA
Organism: Pinus albicaulis; assembly: GCA_034641835.2. Classification (NCBI taxonomy): domain Eukaryota; kingdom Viridiplantae; phylum Streptophyta; class Pinopsida; order Pinales; family Pinaceae; genus Pinus; species Pinus albicaulis. The sequence goes on from CM076580.1 coordinate 798,867,001, forward strand.
ACCACAAATTTTGTCTGATTAACATGGGGATTGGAAGCTTATTTTTTGTATTTTTTGAAAGTTACTGTTGTTATCACTCCCCTTTGCTTCCCAAGGCTGGGAATGGAGCTAAAGGAAGGTAACCATAGACCAACCTTTAGATTAGGTAGCTATCCCTACCAAGAACAGATAGGGCTCTATAAATGTCACTTTGTAGTCAAAAGGATGACTGAATATAATTTTTTAGGCCAGTTATGACGCTCAATATATTAGGGTTTTTTTTTGTTTTGAGTTTTTCTAGATAGGTATGATAGTTAGGAAACTAGGTCTAGGGTTTTGGTCTGAATTCAAAGGTTTAGTCACAGAGGTAAGGGTGAGGCCTGGTAGGTAAGCTAAGAAGCATTATTAATTTTTCATTATATATATATATATTGAACTTAGAGAGATATTCAGAATGAGCAATAGATTGAATTCATTCGTCGGAAGAACAAAGACAATTTCATGAAAATATTATAGAAAACAGAGCATGGAAAACATGATTTATATAAATAAACTAATAAGACTTAGCATAAAGAAGCATATATGTGAAATATGAGTAACATAACATTAAAAATCATGATTTTATAGATAAAAAAAAATTCTCAAAGGCATACCACAGGATTCTCAACACTATGTCTGCAACATTGTCCTTGATTTCATTAGCAAAAGCTTGTACAATAGCTCCACTGAAAATAACAACTATCCAACATCTCAAAAGACTTGAGGTGGACTACTTATAGAAAAATAGTGTTCAATACACCTCATAGGGTCGAAATCCTATCCAAAAAGCATCATAATTACATTATATGAGTCACTTCCTAGAATCTAGGGAAGTTAGAAACTTATCGCTGAAATTGAGCTAAGGAATAGGAGTGAGTGTCTCCTCCATTAAATTAAATGTTTCCTAGAGGAAAAAAAAATAAAACACATAAATTTACACCTCATGGGACAACTAGCATTGAATTTCTAGAGTTTTCTGGGCATGACAGTTATCCGAGAGGAATCATATGAGGAAACGTAGTGTCTGCACCATAAACATCATGCCAGTTTTGCAGAAGTGTCATGAGAGTTCAGGGATATCTGTGACTCACTTAGGAGCATACGAATACAAATATTAAATTTGTGTTGTGTATCCATGTGAGTCTAGTTTCCAATACACTTTGAATTTTTGGAAAACACCCATAGGAAGGCCTCCAAAAGTGGTTTTTCCTAACCTCACTCTAGAAGCGTCGTACCTACTCCAAAACAATGGCAGTGGCGTAGAAATGGTGTGGTTTTTTTCATTTTTATTCAAAACTTGAGCTTTTCATGCAAAAAAAAAACTAAATATCTAGCATGTACTAGTCAAGATGCACCCAACCATGTAAGAAAATTTTGATTTGGAGGCTCTAAGAGAAAGCATTGTGTCTCAACGTTAAGCTTCTGAGGAGGCAAAATTTTCAGATTTGGGTAAAAATCACCAAAAATACAAAAAGGACTAAAAAATATCCGATAATGGTTCTATAACACCTATGGAGGATGTGCTAAACATCCATGGATGCCTCATCAAGGAGGTCTAATTTTTCCTTCTCCTTAAGCTTCATTTGAATTTCTTTTTCAGTTTTTGAGCTTAATTTGTGAAATTTTGTTCCTAGCACAATAATGATTGCCCATATGTATTTGAAAATTATTATTCTTTTTATCTTTCCTTAGAATCTTCTCAAGGTGCCCATTGACCCTATCAATCCAATACTCTTTGTCTTGATTGATCTCATCAAAAGTCTGCCAACCTAATTTAGGAGCTATTGATTCTCTTTCTCTTTGAAGCACCTTCTTGAGGCCTATTGTGCTTGGTATTATTATTTTTGTGTCAAAATCTACAACCTTCAGCTGATCATCATCCGCAATCTCTTTTCCCTTGCATTTATCTGCATCAACATGTACATTTGGCTTGTCTTTGAGGAGTATTTTCACCTTTAGCTGAATATTTTCTTGTTGTAGGAATGTCATATGAGAGTTTTCAATTGAGAAAACCTCCCTCAACTCTTTTATTTCCTCATCCTTCTCCTTTATGATCTCCTCAAATGACTTATCCTTAACCTTCTCTTCCATTTCAGCTTTTAAGGGTTCTTGTTCATCATGGTGTTGCGATGGCGATTCACCATCATGTCTAGGTGGATGGTCCATTTTTTGTCTTTGTTCATGTGTAGTTTCAAGTTCCAATACACCTCTAATGGTATTGGGAGAAAAAAAAAATCTCTTTCCCTTTTCATAGGTTTCAGTGATCTCAACCCTAGGTGCTTTTGAAATATGAACCTGCCTGCTAGAAGAGCCAACCTGCTTTGGTTGTACTGATGTTGTGGTATGAACAATTGGTGGAGTAGTAGCAGGAGCTTATGCTACTTTCTCCATGAAAACTTCCCAAGTCAGTTTGTTTGCTAAGATCTAGTGCATAACAATCATCTTAATCAAACCATGGTGAAAAATACTGGGATGAGGATTTCTACCTTTTCTTTGCACTTTTTCTGCCATCTTGACCAAAATCCTGAAAAATAATTTGACAAATTGAGAGATTTGGTAGTTGTGAAGTGCATAAGTAACCTGACATGGTATTGATAGAGTCTTGAAAATCTTCCCTCGCATGTCAAGTAGTTTATGATGAGCTTCATTAATGGGGAATAATTATTGAGTAGATTCCTGAAAGGGAAAACATGTTCATGTTCATCTTTGCAATGAGGTTTTAGGAATATTGGATAATTTTCAAGGTCCAATTCCATGCCCTTGAACCAAATTTATCCTTCATTTGGAATCCATGTTGCTGAAGTGATGGCCTCTGATGTTAAATTGAATTCAATGCCTACAATGGTGTCCTTGTCTATGGTGAATTTTGTGGCAAAAAGGGTAGTCAATGAGGCATAACATCCTACCTCCATGATCTTCTCACAAAATTTCATACATCTAGTGTTTTCAAAACATATTTTAGAATATGGGGAGGCATTCAGTTCTCGCAGTGTATATGGCTCAAATATACAATGGTTACCGCCCTTTTTATCTTTCTTCTAAGTATCCATAGTAGTTGTGAACACAATCAAACCCTCATATATGAAGATGAGTGGGTAGGGATGGTGAATTTGGGAAAACAGGGGATATGGATAGGGTAGGTTTCGGGGATGTGATGAGGTATATGGAGGTTGATGAAAATTCCAAAAAACATTAAGATAGTAGGGTAATGTGTTAGCTCAATAATGCATGTGGAATCACTTGAAATGGGTATGGGAAAGTGGGTCAAAATAGGAAAATGCAGAGATTTTCCAGTTTTGTTGTGAATGTGTAGTAAGGAGTTAGGGTTTTTATGAAGGAAGGGTAAAGGGAGTTGTGAGTGGTAGGGAGTGTTGGGGTAGAGTTTGTGAAGGGTTTTTGAAGGATGAGTGAAGGTTTAGATGGTGGGAAAAGGGTCTCAAATGGTCTAAAGAAATCAAGGAAGGAGAAACCCTAGAATGGAGAAGAGAAAAAACCTAATGATAAAAAATACTTATATACAATGATGAATTAACTTGAAGAAGGCTTTGGAAGAGTCCACTTACTATGTAGGAGGCCACAGGAGGTTTATACCATGATTTTGAAGCTTAGGAAGCTGATTTGGAAGCCAAAATAAAAAAACGTAGGCAGAAACTTAGCACCAATTTCCAAAAGTGTCACGCTGACCTCAGAAATGTCACGCACCCCTTTAAGAAGCATCACAGAGCCTTGAGAAATGTAGCAGAATGGAATATATTGAAAATTTTGACAGTTTTCTTCCATGTTTGGCAATGGTAAGGTAATTTGAAGGTAATTAATACACTTTATCAAGCAAGAGGAGGTAAAATGAGTGAAATAAATCACCTTTTTCCTTTTATAACATTAATAAAAACACCTTTTTGTCATTTAGTGAAAACATGAATTTTTGAAGAACACTTTTCTTTTTGAATATTTTGACAATGAAATAATCTTTTGAATGAAGAAAAATTGTCTCTTTTTTATTCTCTTACCTAAGCTAACCCCCTTGTAAAGATAACCTTGTATGGTGGAAGTGAATGACTCTTATTTTTGCCTTTTAATGACAAATTTTGGATTTTTATGGAAGCGAAATGAAAGACACCTAGACATTGACCTACGTAAAAATATGGTGATTTAACCTAAAAATATATATGAAAATGAGGACATGAATCATGAAAAGACAATAAGCATGAATAAATTGAAGGGAGTAGCTTTTAATGACCTAGACATATTGAGCGATCAAAATTTTATTTGTAAACTGACTTGGAAATGTAAAATTTTACCTAGAACTACAGCTAGAAAAATTTGAAAGAGCACATGTTATCACTGAATATTGGACACTAACAACTAAAAATAGGGGTTTTTTATTTATCTTAAAACCAACGTTCAAATGAATTCTCCCACCATTAAAGTATGGTTGGTCCCATTCAAGTTGACCAGCAAACAATCCACACCAACAAACAAGCCGAACCAACAAGAAAACTGACCAACAATATTTAAGAACTATTGAATATAAAGTTATGATGTGTGGAAGATATTTTTTCTAATGAAATTTTAAAAAGAAACATAAGTTCACTTTTAATAAAAAAAGTGACATCATAATTTGTTTTGGAACATATGTAAGTATGATTTGGAGAGATAAGTTTTATTTGGAGTATTGTAATAAGGAGTATTTGAAATTCTTTATGTCATGGAATGATAAGATATATTATGTAATTTGGAGTGATAAGTGAATAATTTTTAAAAAGGGAAGTTCATTGTTGAAGTAAATCTTTTACTTCTAGGAGATTGAGTCAGTGTACATTCAGTTTTTTGAAGACAGTTAATTTGATTTAATAGTTTGAGAGCATGTGATTCTCATTTTTTGCGAAGTTCCAATGACAATTTTTTGAAGGTGAAGGTTTATGTACTTTAATATTTAATAATTTTTTTTTTATTTTTTTTTTTTGGTATTGAGGTGTCCTAGATCCACCCGAAATTGAATAAAGGGATCTTAGGTACACCATGAGTACGTTTGTGATGGTGCTTGCACTTTTGGATACCTGATGTTGCTTATATTTTGTCTTTAGTTTTGAAACTATATTTGTAATAAGTACACATAGAGTACACAACAAATAAAGTAAATGCATACACATAATAAACTATATTCAAGCTCATGTAATCAAGCATAAATAAGCAAAGCACCAACAATCGAGCAACTAAAACACGTAAAAATATTAGGTTGTCAACATCAATGTTCAAAAACGATTCTACATCAACATGCAATTCAAGGAAATAAAGTTCATGAAGTTGTCATCTACATCAACTATTAATTACATCAAAAACATTTGCATCAATTCAAAATCAATTTTTGGACAATTCACTTGCAATATTTTTTGTAAGAGTCAACTCAAAACAAACTTGTAACTTGCAAATCATAATTTGTAAGTTAACTTGTAATCAAATTCAAATAAAATTGAGTTGAATTGTAAGGGTGCATCCTCGGTTAAATCTCACACCCAAACTTTGAATTGATAAGGGGTCAAGTGAGATACTTATTTTCAATTGAGTCATCAAATGCACTTGAATTTGTCATTAAATCATTGTAAGAATTCTCATGGGTGCAATTTTGATAGTATTTGACACCCTTATTTTGAAAATAATATAAATCAAGTGAGTGAGTTTAAGCAAGTGCAAAGTGCAAGTGAACAAGTTCAAGACATCAAGCGAGCATGAAATTGATTGAAGAAAAATCAAGCAAGCATGAAATAAAGCGAGCGTGAGTTCAAGCACTCAATTGATAACACAAATTTCAAGCGAGTGTGAGTTCAAGCATTCCATTGGTAACACAAAATTCAAGTGAGCATGAGTTCAAGAAATAAATTGTTAACACAATTTCAAGTGAGTGTTAAGTTCAAGTGAAAATCCACCAAGCATCAAGCAAGTGAGTTTGAAAAATCAAGCAAGCGAGTTCGAAAAATCAACAAAGTTCAAGATCAAAGAAAGCACAATAATCAAGCGAGCACTACAAGTGAGCGTGTCAAAAACCAAAATGGGTAAAGGAGGAAAATATCTTCAAACTGCAGAGCTGGAAATTAAAGAGTTGAAAGAGGGAAATCATGAACTACAAAACACAATTGAAATATTGGAATGGAATTTTAAGAAAAATAAAAACTTAATAAATCAAATAACCAAAACATTAGAAGTAGAAAAATACTTTCAAATTGAGCTAGAAATGAAAGAAAAAATCATTAATGTATTCTAGATAAAATTAAGTTAAAAACAAGATTTACTTGATGCATAATGTACAAAGAAGGTAGATTTAAGTTGTGACACAAAAGACATCATCCAAACAACAAATGAAAGTTGTGATACAGATGACCTCATTCAACATATTAGTAAAGGTATTCACACATATGATCTGTCACCAGATTGATACAAGTTGCGACACAAGTGATCGCATCCAGCCAGTTGTACTACTAAATGATGTAACTAGTAGTACTGAAGATCTAAGTGAATGGTTTGATACAAAATGTGAAACAGATTAATCATTAATAGAAATGGTTGATGCTCAGCGTGATACATATCATTTAATGAATCCAACTCAGAATAGCAGCAGCAGCAGCAGGTGTGAAGAACAACATCAAAATGATGTTTCTAAGAAAGTGATTAGAACTTGGGAAGAAATTTCCTTCAACAAAGATCAACATGGCCTTGGTTATAACAAAGAATTTTTATTTTATTTTCCATATTTCTCAAAACCATTCAATTTGCAAGTGTCAGTTTTCTAGAAAGTGCTGAGAATATTGTTAAGTCTAACCATTGTAAGTGTAATGGCCGTATGGAGAGTAAATATTTTGAAATCCATCCTTGTCACCATTGTTGCATGAAAAATCATTAATTAGAGAGATGTTCCAGGTGAAATAAACCACTGAGAGTGAATATAAATTATGCATGGATTGATCCTTGGAAGTGGTCATCTATAGTTAAACAATTTTCTATGTGTTATAGAAGGATTCAATCTCACATTAATACAACTATTGCAGCCAATAGTGAACGGATGGTACTCTCATGCACCATAAAGGAGTAAAATAGTGAGACTCTCCTACACCTGAAGGGGGTGAGTTCAGATATCAAATGCAGATGATTGTCTCTCCTTTTAGCTAAAAAAGGCGAGAAATGATAATGGAATTGAAGGTGTTTGTCATAATAAAATTTTTGACATCAAAAAAGTAGCCAATGGGCAGTCATTATCAGCATCCAGTGAACAGTTTTGACAGCATCAAAAACTCAGCCAGTGGGCGGTCAACATCAAAGCAGCAAGTGGGAGGTCAACATCAAAGCAGCTAGTGGGTAGTCATCACCAAAGCAGCCAGTGGGTGTTAGGTCCATATATTAATAGTATAGTCCTTTATTGTTGTTAGTGTAACCCCATTATTTTTATTATTGTACCCTTGTAACTCCCATATTTTTATAATTGTGCTCTTAAATTATTATTGTTAGGTCGGCTAGGATTACATTGTGGCCCCACTAGGATTATATTGTGGCCCCATGGACTCCTATATATAGAAAGGAGGTTTTGTAATTTGAATCATCCAAGAATTGTTCATTCATGTAATGTATTGGAGGTTTCCGCCTCGAAGTGGCTTATTTCTAAGGTGTTGATATCTCTTTTCTTCTCTTTTTGGAGCTGGTTTCACAACATTTGGTATCAGAGATTTGGATTCCAGGGTTTTCACTGTTCCAAACTAGTCATCGTGGCATTTTCACTATAATTTTTTTTCTACAAAGGTTCAGAAGCTGAAATGTTTAGAGTGCGAATCTGAATTCCTAAGGAACATCTTCACAAAATTTCAGAGCTTGGTTCGAAATATTTTCGGAGATATGATCTATTGCAGTTATGGCTTTTTGCAGGCTCCTGAATTTAACCTAAACAGGTCATAGTGTAATTTTCACTATAATTGTTTTTATACGAAGATTCAGAAGCTGAAATTTTTGGAGAGTGAAGCCAAAATCCTGAGGAACATCGTCGACAAATTTCAGAGCTTGGTTCGCTATATTTTCGGAGATATGATCTATGGAAGTTAGGTATTTTTCAGGCTCCCAAATTTCATCTCAAAGAGGTTATCATGGGAAAATATTCATAACTCTCTCTCTCTGAGCATCAGATTGGAATGATGTAAAAAGAGCCACAAGTACACATAATTTCATTTCATGTCTATCAATTTCAGAGCCAAATAAGGAAACAGGAAGACGTGGCAAGTCATACAAGTTTTCTTTATTGAACTAGTCCATAATTGGGTCATTGTGGGAGACTGGACATATCTTTGCCTTGAAGAATCAAAATCAAGTCAGACCTGTGACATTTGAAAGAAGCTTAAGAGGGCTACTACAAGACCAAATTCAGATATTGAGGATATGTAATTATATAGATAATTCAATTTCAATATAGAGCTCCCCAAAATCAAGTAAAAGGTGTGTATTTTTTTCCCCGAATTGCATAAGTCTTGTTTGAAGAATCAAGTTGAATTGATTCCAAGCGAATATTGTGGAATAGATATCAGTATTGGATTTTAAAATGGCCCCTAAAAATTATTCAACACCTATTAAGCCTTTAGAAGGCTCTACTATGACTCATGAAGACGAAGAATGGCAACATGACATATGAAAATTACAAGAGCAAGTGCAACAAATTTCGCTCTCACAAAGAGAAAAAAAAAATGACATGGAAGTTTTGAAGAAAGGCATGGAAACTAAGTTGGATGGTTTGAAGAAAGGCGTGGAATCTAATATGGATGCTTTGAATAATGGAATGGAATCTAAGATAGATGGCATGGAAGCTGGCATGGAATCTAAGATGGATGACATGGAATCTAAGATCGATGAGAAAATGGAAAACATGAAGAAGAATCTAAAAGAAAACATGGAAGGTTTGACAAAGTTGATACAAGAAATTTTTCCTAATGGTGAAAAGATTGTAGAGGAAACTCATGATGAGAACAAAATAAATGTTAATCATGATTTCATAAAATCTAATGTTGGAGGGAAGAACCACCATATTCCAAAAATGGATATGATGAATTTTGATGGAAACGATCCTGTAACATGGATACTACAGATGGAGCAATATTTTGATCTCCATAATGTGAAAAACACACAAAAGGTACATATTGAAACTTTACATTTAGAACAAAATACATTTGTATGGTATCGATGGCTTTGCTCCCATAAAAAAATTGTCACTTGGTCAATTTTTACGGAGGAAATGATATCACATTATGAGGATACAAAGATAAACATCTTCTTTAGCCAATTGATAAATCTCAAACAAAAGGGTTTAGTGGGGGAGCACATTGAGGACTTCCAAAAATTGAATATAAGGGCAACTGATATTCCAGAGGAACACATGATTGATCTCATCATAGGTACTTTAAAGGATAACATCCAACATGAAGTTTGTTTTTTGGAACCTGATTCATTGGAGAAGGCATTCAGGTTGGCAAGAAAAATTGAATGTAAAATTATGGCGACAAGGAAGCCTACCACTCACCTCTATAAGAGGAAAGTGTTTCTACTCTTAGATTTCCACAACCTACAAGGTTGACATGACAACAATTGGAAGAAAAAAGAGCAAAAGGGCTTTGCTACAGTTGTGATATCAAATACACTAAAGGTCATAAGTGTGCTGAGAAGAAATTATTTTACATAGATTGTTAAGAGGAAGAAGAAAATGAACAATAAGAGGATATACACCAGGAACGAACCAAAGAAGAGGAAGAAATGAGTCTGACCATATTATGTAATGAATTGGTAGGAATTACCACTCCTCAAACTCTCAAGATAGAAGGACATATCAAGAAGAAAAAGGTAATAGTGTTTATTGATTCAGGTAGTACCCATAATTTTATTCATTGTAAGGTAGCCAAGGAATTGAATTGTTTCTTATACCTAGCACCAAAATGTCAAGTGATGGTTTCAAATGGAGGAATTATAAATTTCTCTGGAAAATGTCATAATATCAAGCTAACCATGGGGGAATATGTATTTAATAGTCCAATGCTTTCCATTCCTATGGGAGGTGTTGATGTTGTACTAGGAGTACAATGGTTACAATCTTTGGGGACAGTAGCTTTTAATTTTCAAGAACTTTTCTTGAAAAAATTTTCAGAAGGAAAGGAAGTCGAATTACGGGGTATTACAGGGAAGTCAGGAAATATAATAAGCTCTAATGTGATGAAAAAGATTCTAAATAAAGAGCAACAAGGCATAATTGCACAATTATGCTCACTAGAAGTTCCAACATCAAAATCATCTATTTCTGTAGATCTCCAAAAATCCTTGGACAATCATTCCAAGGTTTTTGAAACTCCCAAAGGACTCCCACCTATTTGTGATCATGATCATGCCATTCATTTGATTCTAGGAAGTGTTCCTCCAAACATTAGGACTTATAGATATCCTTATGTCCAAAAGAGCGAAATTGAACGTATGATTGCATAAATGTTAGAGGCGGGTATAATTCAACCTAGTCAAAGTTCTTTCTCTACTCCTGTAGTATTGGTACACAAGAAGGATGGATCATGGCTCATGTGTCTGGATTATAGGGAGCTCAATAAGCTCACCATTAAAGATAAATTTCCCATTCCTGTGATTGATGAATTATTGGATGAATTACATGGAGCAATTTATTTTACCAAGTTGGATCTTCGTTCAGGATATCATCAAATTAAAATGAAAATTGAAGATATTCCAAAAACAACATTTCGAACTCATGAGGGTCATTATGAATTTTTGGTCATGCCTTTTGGCCTTACCAATGCACCTTCTACATTTCAAGGGTTGATGAATTCCATTTTCAAGCCCTTCCTTAGAAAATTTGTGCTAGTATTTTTTGATGATATACTAATCTACAACAGGTCTTGGAAGGATCATGTTCAACATGTTGACAGGGTGCTCAAACTATTGTAGGAGAAACAATTATATGCAAAAACATCCAAATGTTTCTTTGGAGTACAAGAGGTGGAATATATTGGTCATATTGTATCTCACGAGGGTGTTAAGGTAGACCCTAACAAAATTAAAGCCATTAAGGAATGGAAAGTCCCCACAACCATAAAGCAGTTGCGAGGATTTCTCAGGTTAACAGGGTATTATCGCAAGTTTGTTAACAATTATGGGAGAATAGCAGCACCTCTAACAACATTATTGAAGAAAGATGCATTTTCATGGACTCCTGAAGCAACTAAGGCCTTTGAACATCTTAAGGAGGCAATGTGCCATGCACCGGTCTTAGCTACGCCAGACTTCACAAAAACCTTTATTGTGGAATGTGATGCCTTAGGAAATGGAATTGGTGCAGTTTTAATGCAGGAAGGAAGACCCATTGCTTTTGAAAGTCGTCCAATCAAAGGAAAGTATTTAAAAAACATATTTATGAGAAGGAAATGTTAGCAATACTGCATGCACTAAAGAAATGGCGAACTTACCTAATGGGAAGACACTTCAAGGTAAAAACTAATCATGATAGTCTTAAACACTTTTTGGAACAAAGACTATCTTCAGAAGAGCAGCAAAAATGGGTCACAAAGATGTTGGGTTATGACTTTGAAATAATCTACAAAAAAGGAAAGCTTAATGTTGTTGCAGATGCACTCTCAAGAAAGAATCAAGAGGTGGAAGCATTGCTTTGTGCCATTTCTATTATCCAACCAGATTGGATAACCGAAGCAAGAGATGAATGGAAGAAGGACAAAGATGTATGGACACTCATTCAAATGTTGCAGCAAGATCCTAGTACATCTGATACATTTAGTTGGAAAAATGATTCCTTATGGTACAAAGATCGCTTATATCTTTGTAAGAATTCCCAACTAAAACAAAATATTCTTTTGTAATTGCACACTTCTCCTTTAGGAGGACACTCAGGATTTTTAAAAACTTACCACAGGGTGAATAAAGAATTTTTTTTGGGATGGCCTTAAAATTGATATTCAAAAGTTTGTGGTAGAATATTTGGTTTTCGAGCAGAATAAAGTTGAGACAATTAAGACCCCGGGACTTCTACAACATTTATCCATTCCAAGTCAACGTTGGGAGGAGATTTCAATGTATTTTATCACAGGTTTACCTAAGTCCGAAGGAAAGAGTGTCATCATGGTGGTAGTTGATAGACTTACCAAGTATGCACACTTTTGTGCATTATCTCATCCATTTAAAGCAAGTACAGTTGCTACTACATTCATGGACAGAATTCAAAAGCTACATGGAAGCCCAAGGGTTATTGTGAGCGACAGAGATCCCATTTTTACTGGAAATTTTTGGAAGGAGTTATTTTCTTGTTTGGGTACTCAATTAGCTCATAGCTCATCTTATCATCCTCAATCTGATGGTCAAACTGAGATAGTAAATAAATGTTTGGAAGGATATCTTCGTTGTTTTGTATCTGATAAACAAACAAAATGGGTCAAGTGGTTACCTCTAGTTGAATGGTGGTATAACACTTCCTTCCATACTGCAACAAAAATGACCCCATTTATGGCACTTTATGGATATCATCCACCATCCATCTGTTGGTCGGCTTAATTGTCATATTAAACCTCTCAATATTAATTATCAATCTGGGAGTCGTAAATGCGAGTTGTACTGTGTGTTGGCTCAACTTACTGATCAGAGTATAAATATGTTCCTTATTGATGATAAATTAGGTGTTGAAATGAAACACACATTTGCTGGCAAACAAGCAATCCTGAAAAGGAAACCTACTTAACCAATTTTGTTCAATGCAAACTCCATAATGAAATTAAACCACAAATAAATCCTCAATCATGTGACATTATCACACTCGTATTCTACTTTTTAAATCTCCTATGATAACTAAAAAAACCTTAATCTATTAACTCTTCTCATTAACTTAAAAACTAACACTTGGAATTAATCTTGAAATGAGCAAAAGACACACACACTACTCTAATGATAACTCACACACTAAACTAGTTCAAAATAATCTTCATAATAATTCAAGATTCAAAGAACAATTCTATCTATTTCTAGAAGAAACCATGTCACTCTATAAAATAACACTTGAGAATCCCATTAAAAACTATTTAAATATTTTAATCTAAATGAAAATGAACTATTAAAAAGAAAGCCTACTTCAAATCTAATCATGTAACTCAATAACTAAAACTAAATCAAAATTATGTAAATCATTAATGAAAACTAAATCACTACTACCTCCATAATCAAATCCACTACATCCATGCTCAACTCATAAATAAATGATTATACTATGAAAGAAATCATGATTCTAATTAAAAATAAATCCAATGATTAAACAAAGTCCTGAGATATATAAACAAATCATAAACAAATCAAATGATGATTAAATCCTGCAAACATTTAAATCAAATCAAAATCTGCAAACATTCAAAAATATTATATTATGCAAGCTTGGAGTTATTATTCTAAAATGACCATATTAACATATTGAAATCCAAAGCATCTAAAATCTGTTTTTTTCCATACTAAAATTACAAGTATTAAAATATGTTCTAATTATGTAAGGAGTAATAATTCTTCAATCCATTAATTTGCACGATGCTACAATGAATGAAATGCTTTGGAGTTGATCCATGCCTTCACACAGAAATCTGAAATGTTAAAATCGCACACATCTAATTATCTTCTATTGATTGATGAGCTTAGCTCCGGAGGTGGTGGGCCCTACCACACCTAGAGTAAGCTTGCTTGCTGCAACTGAGGAAATATTTAAAACATAAAATACATAATACAAAATGGATCATGGCGACAGTGCTACTGCTCACAACATAAATGTGATTTAGACAAATATATAAAACAACATTTGAGAAATAGATTACAGAAATCACAACAATCCTCCTATTTCTATTACACTCCAGAAAAACTTGCAACTTCTCTAAAATATGAAATATTAAACTTGAATACATTTCAAATTCATCAAAATGTCATTGCAGGATCATACGGGCACATGGTATGATAACACAGTTTTCAAATAATGGCTATGGAATCCCAACAACCCAAGCTTGGACAACATGCAATATAATTTTTTTACAAACACTATCGTTGGGGAACCGATGTTTCATTTTGCAAGAGACCCAATTATAAAATCATTAAACAACATAGTCCACAATGGTTCGCTCCATTACGCAATCATCAACATGTGTATCACACTAACGCGTGAAAATAAAAATAGAGAAATCGTTCATTAAATTGGGACATGTGAGTTATGAAATACGATGGCAACTGGTCATCTACTTGTCGTTTCAATGGTATCTACTGTCAACCACAATCCGTAGTCAATTGTTGTATGTAACGTTACAGCCTTACCCAAAACTTAATTACTATGTGTGGTATTTCGACCTTCAGCAGTCCGCTTCACCATAGTCTGTTCACTCCATTCTTAATAATCGCTTCAACGCTATCCTCTAACAATTTCTTCAAGTTGTACGTGCATAAACACCTTTTAACGGTTGTGCCTGATGCTATATTTTCCATATGCCTTCAACTATTTGTGATGATCTCAAATTTGAATGGTAATCCCTTCAGTAAGATCTTAAACTCTGTTCAGTACTCTGAGTATGATATCACAGGTGCTGAGCGCTCTACAAGGTATAATCTCTAGGTCCAACATGGCCTCTATCATTGCATTCAACGCAATCGTTGAATTGTTTCCCTCTGCTAACAAATTCTTGAATCCACAATTACATACATATTCTATGCACACATATATTTGCAAATTCAGAAAGAAAACTGATAATGAAATCTTCAATAAAATAAATCACTAGATGGGCTGATAAATCATTAACTTCCCCTCTACATTTACAATTTCTAGACTAATACTTCTCTTTCCCTCTCACTTTCACACTCTCTATCCCTCTATCCATCGATTCTAGAAACTTATATATACATTGCTAATTACTAAACTTGGAGATCACAACAGCTAATCAGAATATAGAAGATTAACAATTTGTTGGATATTAGAATTAGCTTTGAACAGAATGCCAAATTGGAGAAAACGTTCCTCTTTTTGTGGGTTGTTGTTGTTGGAAGATGCGTTTGGTTTCTAGAGGAACTTTTGTTCGTTTGCCTTGTTGGTAGAGGAATCACACATATGGCAAGTTCCAATTTTGGAATTACGATTTCTGTTGCAATGATCAAGTAGACTACCCATTCATTGTCATCATACACTCATGGATACACTCTAAGAGATTGCCACAACACACAAAATTCAGAAGCAACGCTTTTCAATCCTTAAAGAATATTTTTCTACTGGTAAATGCCTGGAACTTTGGGTCTTCCTTAGGTACCTATTTTTTGGGCTCATCTTCGTTATTCTCCAATACTTCAAGCAGATACCCAAAATGATCGTTAGAAGGAATATTGTTGAGATCTTAGGCGGACCGACCTGGTTCAAATTCATAGAAGCCCTTACATTATTGATGTGGTTGTGTTCCAAGAAGAGGGACATAACCTCTTGTTGTCCTCACAAATGTAACATAGTCATTGTAATCGATAGTGTAAGTACTGATGTGGTAACGAGTAATATGGAGTCCTTTTCGAAGAGACTTAGTTATGCGACCCTTAAACCCTGATTTTCGTACGAGAGATTCAATTGTCTTCTTCTTTGTCCAACCTTCTTGTGGAGCAATGTGTGACAAGTATGTTTCCTCGCGTGTTGTATTATCTTCATCTGTAAACTTCAGAACTATAACATGCTTTCCTATATCCCAATCCAGATAATTGGTTGCGTCCTCGTAATCTGTAAGAATAGAGACTGTGCATTCCATGTTTGGAATTTCTTCAGCCTCTATAGGTGGGAAGAGGATATCACATAGAGCACTTTCAAGTGCGAAGTATTTCAATCCATTATAAAGACTGCTGGTGTCAAGTGAACCAATCCATCCTCTCAGACTAGGTTCCCCACAATCAAATTTTTCCCATGTCACAAATAATGGATGTTGGCCATCGTCAAAGGCAAGAGGAGGAATGACTTCGCCAGTGTAATGGGCCACTAAAGTGTTGAAGAAGTACACCACCATTTCTTTGGTTGTAGATACCATCGCAAATCCCATTATTGAATGAATTACGTGCTATATATCTTATAGCATCAGAATTATCCATGATTCTGGGACCCAGATGCATATGATCATAGTCCTTAGCATCAAAATGATTGAAAGGAGCATATTTTGAGTACTGCTCACCTCCATCAAGATTATTTCTATCTCCAAGCTTCCCTTTATCATGGTATGGTTTAACAAGAACCTGTGCACCACAAACATAGTGATGATTCCCTTTTCCCAAAAATATCTTCATAGTTTCTTGATATATGAAAGTTACAAAGCCAAACATGCACTTCTGTTGGTAAGGTATCCTCACATTGTGCATAGGGCCATAAGTCCTGAAGTAATTAGAAACATCTTCCTCAGTGAAAGTACTTTCAGCTGGGAATGTGAATTATATTTGTGGAGAACCTGATTTCACTCCACCTAAGTCACCTACTCCACTTTTGATGTCGTAAACCTGTCCAAACATAACCAAAGTAAAAATATTCATAGAGACCCAATACGTTCACGTTCAGGAGTAGTCTTCAGTAGAATATTCCCTTGATGATAACTTCTTCACGAAGCCAAATTTCGCCAAATGGTTGTTGGGTTATAGGAAACACGGTGCTTTGAACACAATCCATGTCTTGGAATTTAGAGATTCTACTCCATTTGGTAGAAAAATTTATATTTTCACCTACAGCAATCTCATACTCAACTACTGCTTTTATGCATTTGGTGAATTCGTACTCAAATGCATTCCGGCACTGAGCCTTCCTGCAACCGAGAAGAAATTTATTAAAAAAATTCATCAAATGAACGAATAACAAGAATAATAGCTATTGTTTCTAAATTCCTCTAATTAAAAACATAATGGATTAATAACGATTAAAAACACCAGGTACAAGTATGTATTTATTTGATAAAAATCGTAAAAATTTGGACAAAAATGTAGCTCAAAATCCCCCCACGCTGAAATTATTGCACGTCCTCGTGCAAGCAAAACCTTTAAGACGATGAAATAAGGTAGGGAAAATGTCAGAAAATATTTTAGCAAGTAAGGATGGAGATGCCTGATAATGAAATGCCTTCATTAGCCTACAACATAACTATTACAATGCTAGCAAAAACCATGTGAAATGATAAAACAAGATCAGGTACCTAAAGTAGACATGATGGAGAAAATAGTATCGCATATACCTGTTACCTTGTCCCAAATTTTGTTTTTGCCCAAATTCTTATGATTAAATAAAGTTTTACTGAAGAGGTGCAATTTTACAAATACTACCACAGGTTTCATGCACCTACAATAGCAGTCTTGTAACTAGGTCATTCAACACATATTTAGAGGAAACTATAATAAATACACATTATCGGAAACCAACACCTTATGAGTAGTCATCATTGAGCATTTCATCACTTCAAATACCATAGAAATTAAAGTGAGGTATGATACCAATCAACAACATCTTTATTTGCAGACTCTAAATTCTGTTGTTATCCGGATTCGAAAATAAATTTCCTCTTAATCTAGGACAATGAATTACCTTCACTAAGGGTAACACATCATTCAAATATTCTTGATTTTTGACAGATAGAACTCAAAGCATCATCTTCAAATCATCTTAAAAAAATTTCCCAAGAAAAATGATGAGTCTTAGGGAAAGAGAAGGATGACCAAGCAAATCATAGTATGTAGTGAACTTTAATAACACAGACATGGCCATATTGCCTGCAGGTGTCCATAACCTCGACAGGGATGTCTTTTAACATAGCAAAATGTCAGTTTCCCAATTACTAGATGAAGATTCAGAGTTTGTTTATTTGAATTTTTAGATTAAGGCCACTGTCTTGGCTTGGTAACCAACTGATGGCAGGGCCACTCACAAGAAGTAACATGAATGAATAGGCCGGCTCGTGATGAGACCTCCTGTCTTCCAGCTTTTTGGCTAAAAGCCATTACTCTGGCTTGGTGACCAGGAGCAGTAATGTCATGCATGCTAGGTCTCATGATCATGGTAGGTCGGCTCATTACGAGACCTTCTATCCTTCCCTAAATATTTTCTAAACTCTGTTTATGATTAACCTTAAAGGTTACTTAATAAGTGGGGAGACAGATATACTCCTTAAGAGTACAGGCTGGCATGAAAAGTTTTTAATGACTAATCATTGCTAGCTAATTCCTCTACCCTAAAGACTTGTTAAAGATATCCCAGAAAATGACTGAAAGATTCTTTGAGTTAATAATTATAGTGCTCTCCCGAATAGCTCATTATGATCTTAACAAGAGTGGTCCACCATAGAAGTTTTCCAATAGTGCCTTTTGAGGGAAACTAAAAATATATATATCCGAGACGACAACTTATTAGAGCAATTAATCATGGTTACTTTTTGCAAAATCATGAGGTATTAGAGTGAATTGTACTCAACAAGATTTGTCACAAATGTGTGTGTTCACAAATAATGTCAGTCAATAGTAGTTTTAGCACGCATTATTTAAAATTCAAAACCCTAATAGCAGGATAACAACTTTATTCATTTATTCTCCTACCCTACTTTACCCTAAGAGGTGAAAGACTCCCATTTAAGTATAGGATTACTTCCAATGAAGCCATGTGCGTAACAAAATTTTGATTATACTCACACTTAGTTTTAAATAATAGACTTCAAGACATACGAAAGCATGAGAAACCAGTTTCTTCAACTGATATGGTACCAAGAGTTTCTAAATGTTGAGGAAACAAGATGTGATGATGACTGCTTGAAACTATGATTCAATGGAATCTGCATATTTATGATTCTCCAACTGATGTAAGTCTTCCACAATTTTATATTCACTCCCTTGGAGGCACAAAGAATCAGGTGAAATACAAAAGATGAATCCCACAAGTTTAGGTTCAAATATTTGCTTTTGAAATTGACAAGAATGGTTGAGAGAGATTCTAGGGTTTTGAGTTTCAACAACATTTTTATAACAAGTTCCATTTATAGATTGCTCCTATAGTAGTATTTGAATTACACCTTCCCGAGGTGAATGTTCTACTGTAATGGGGGAAGTTTCTAGATTCATTCCCTTTCCCAACATGGAAGATGTAGAATTATGTTCAATAAGGGAATCAACGGAAAGAATATGTGTTTGAAACTGTTGTGCAACCTGATGGTTTAGAATAGGATTTAGGATGTGGTTTGAGCTATGGTTTTGGTTAATGATTGGACTAAGGTTTGGATTTGGATTGGGATTAGGTCTAGGGTTTGAGTTAAGGCTAGGGTTTCAATGAGGGCTAGGTTTAGGGTTTGGACTAGAGTTATGGTATTGATGAGGGTTAGGTCTAGGGTTAGGATAAGGACTAGGATATGTATTAAGGTTAGGTCTAGGGTATGGACTAAGATTAGGGTAAGGTTGCACATATGGCTGGGACCATGGAAAAGGATAACTTAATGGTGCATTGGAAAGAAATTGTGGCTATGGTTGGTGCTCATATGATTGAATTTGCATGGGAGATTTCCCTAGAGAGAAATATCCAAATGATTCATGAGGCCATGGAGATATTTGTCTTGAGGCTGAGGGCCAAGGAGAGGGCCACTGAGGCCATGAAGTTGGATATTCAATTGGAGGAGGATCAATATTTTTCCATGAAATTCTAGGATTATAAACATGCAGGGGAACTTTCTCAGGAAAATAATCATTATTCCAAGTATCAAATGGTGTTTGGTTTTGAGTTATACCTGGTGGTTGATTTGATTCCTTACTTGATTCCGTGAGTACCTTTTGTAATCGTTGCAGTGATGGGAAATGTTCGGTTGCATGACCAGCCTCCCAAATTTTGCAAACTTCTAGACCGCTAAGTGGACACTTTCCAAGGCAGTGTTTCTTTCGACAGTTGGCACAAAGGATAAGCAGTGGTTCTTCATCCTTCTCTTTTTCCTGCAAATCATCCAATTTTGAAATCAAAGATTTAAATTATGTTAAATTTATGTTCAAGCAAGATATTAAATTTAGTGCTTGTGAATTCTTCATCGGATGACTTGTCTGTCTCTGTAGCAACATGAAAAATCCTCGTTGAATGATTCATCAAAATACCATCTTCTTGTCTTCAACGATCAAACTGGTACATTCTTTCATCACATGGATAGGTACGCAAGGGTTCTTACAACACCCCAAAAATGATATAACGTTAAAGATTGGATTCTGAAGATAAATGAATTTTAAAATATTTTGACTGAAATAAAGCTCACCATGCATGCATGAAAGGAAAATGCCAAATCAAAGTACTATTCAATATATGAAAACAAGGCAATCTGGAAATTAAATGTCTAAATCTTGCTTCTACTTCTACACATAAGAAAGATAAGGAAATAAAAGTTCAAGAGATAATCAAGATGGCCAGACTTTGGAGCAACCCCACAATAGTGGATGCATGGCTCTTCACTCATGTCTTATCATACACTCTCCACCCTCTGACATCCTGTAGTATCCTTGAAACTCTGTGAGAAAATTTTACCTGAGCCAAACTAAAACTCCCCGGCAATGGCGCAAAAATGTTAGTCGGCTTAATTGCCAGATTAAACCTCTCAATATTAATTATCAATCTGGGAGTCATAAGCACGAGTTGTACTGCATATTGGCTTAGCTTACTGATCAGAGTATAAATATGTTCCTTATTAATGATAAATTAGGTGCTGAAATGAAACACACATTTTCTGGCAAACAAGCAATCCTGAAAAGGAAACCTACTTAACTAATTTTGTTCAGTGCAAAATCCATAATGCAATTAAACCAAAAATAAATCCTCAATCATGTCACATTCTCGCACTCGCATTCTACTTTTTAAATCTCCTATGATAACTAAAAAAACCTTAATCTATTAACTCCTCTCATTACTTAAAACTAACACTTGGAATTAATCTTGAAATGAGCAAAAGACACATACACTACTCTAATGATAACTCACACACTAAACTAGTTCAAAATAATCTTCATAATAATTCAAGATTCAATGAACAATTCTATGTATTGCTAGAAGAAACCATTTCACTCTATAAAATAATACTTGAGAATCCCATTAAAAAATATTTAAATATTTTAATCTAAATGAAAATGAACTATTAAAATGAAAGCCTACTTCAAATCTAATCATGTAACTCAATAACTAAAACTAAATCAAAATTATGTAAATTATTAATGAAAACTAAATCACTTCTACCTCCATAATCAAATCCACTACATCCACGCTCAACTCATAAATAAATGACTATACTATGGAAGCAATCATGATTCTAATTAAAAATAAATCCAATGATTAAAAAAAGTCCTAAGATATATAAACAAATCAAATGATGATTAAACCTTGCAAACATTAAATCAAATCAAAATTTGCAAACATTCAAAAATATTATATTATGCAAGCTTGGAGTTATTATTCTAAAATGACCGTATTAACATATTGAAATCCAAAGCATCTAAAATATGTTTTATTCCATACTCAAATTAGAAGTATTAAAATATGTTCTAATTATGTAAGGAGTGATACTTCTTCAATCCATTAATTGGCATGATGCTACAATGAATGAAATTCTTTGGAGTTGATCCACACCTTCACATAGAAATCTAAAATGTTAAAATCGCACACATCTAATTATCTTTTGTTGATTGATGGATCATGGCGACAATGCTACTGCTCACAACATGAATGCGATTTAGAAAAATATTTAAAACACCATTTGAGAAATAGATTACACAAATCACAACAATCCCCCTATTTCTATTACAATCCGACAAAACTTGCAACTTCCCTAAAATATGAAATATTAAACCTAAATAAATTTCAAATTCATCAAAATGTCATTGTAGGATCATACGGGCACATGATATGATAACACAATTTTCAAATAATGGCTATGGAATCCCATCAACCCGAGCTTGGACAACATGCAATCTAATTTTTTTACAAGTGGTATCGGTGGGGAACCGATGTTTCATTTTGAAAGAGACCCCATTATAAAATCATTAAACAACATAGTCCACAGCAGGTCACTCCATTACGCAATCATCAACATGTGTATCACACTAACACATGAAAATACAAACAGAGAAATCGTTCATTAAATTGGGACCTGTGAGTTATGAAATACGATGGAAACTGGTCATCTGCTTTCCATTTCAATGGTATCCACTGTCAACCACAATCCACAGTCAATTGTTGTATTTAACATTACAGCCTTACCCAAAACTTAATTACTAGGTGTGGAATTTCAACCTTAAACAGTTCGCTTCACCATAGTCCATTCACTCCATTATTAATAATCACTTCAACATTATCCTCTAAGAATTTCTTCAGGCTGTACGTGCATAAACACCTTTTAACGGTTGTGTCTGATGTCGTATTTTCCATATCCCTTCAACAATTTGTGATGATCTCAACGCTGAATGGTAATCCCTTCAGTAATCTCTTAATCTTTTTTCACTACTCCGAGTATGATATCGCAGGTGCTGAGCACTCTACAAGGTATAATCTCCAGGTCCAACGTGGCCTCTATCACTACATTCAACGCAATCGTTGAATTGTTTCCCTCTGCTAACAAATTCATGCATCCATAATTACATACATATTCTATACACATATATTTTCAAATTCAGAAAGAAAACTGATAATGAAATCTTCAATAAAATAAATCACTGCATGGGCTGATAAATCATTAACTGCCCCTTTGCATTTACAATTTCTAGACTAATACTTCTCTTTCCCTCTCATTTTCACACTCTCTATCCCTCTATCCATCGATTCCAGCAACTTATACATACATTTTTAATTCCCAAACTTAGAGGATCTCAACAGCTAATCAGTATATGGAAGATTATAAATTTGCTGGAAATGAGAATTAGCTTTGAACAGAATGAAAAATTGGAGAAAACGTTCCTCTTTTTGTGGGTTGTTGTTGCTAGAAGATGCACTTGGTTTCTAGAGGAACTTTGGTTCGTTTGCCTTGCTGGTAGAGGAATCACACATCTGGCAAGTTCCAATTTTTGAATTATGATTTCCATTGCAACGATCAAGTAGACTACCCATTCGTTGTCATCATACACTCATGGGTACACTTTGAGAGATTGCCACAACACACAAAATTGAGAAGCAACACTTTTCAATCCTTAACGAATATTTTTCTACCGGAAAATGCCTGTAACTTTGGGTCTTCCTTAGGTACCTCCTATTTAGGCTCATATTCATTATTCTCCAATACTTCAAGAAGATACCCAAAATGATCAGTAGAAGGAAGATTGTTGAGATCTTAGGCGGACCGACCTCGTTCAAACTCATAGAATCCCTCACATTATTGATGTGGTCACGTTTCAAGAAGAGGGACATAACCTCTTGTTGTCCTCACAAATGTAACATATTCACTGTAATCGATAGTGTAAGTACTACTGTGGTAACGAGTAATGCGGAGTCCTTCTCGAAGAGACTTAGTTATGCGACCCTTAAACCCTGATTTTCACAAGAGAGATTCAATTGTCTACTTCTTTGTCTAACCTTCTTGTGGAGCAACGTGCAGAAATTATGTTGCCTCGCGTGTTGTATTATCTTCATCTGTAAACTTTAGAACTATGCCATGCTTTCCTATATCCCAATCCAGATAATTGGTTGCATCCTCGTAATCTGTATAGAGACTGTGCATTTCAGGTTTGGAATTTCTTCAGCCTCTATAGGTGGGAAGCGGATATCACGTAGAGCACTTTCAAGCATGAATTATTTCAACCCATTATAAAGACTGCTGGTGTCAAGTAAACCAATGCATCCTCTCGGACTAGGTTCCCAACAATCAACTTTTTCCCATGTCACAAATAATGGATGTTGACTTTCGACAAAGGTAGGAGGAGGAATGACTTTGCCAATGTAATGGGCGACTAAAGTGTCAAAGAAGTACACCACCATTTCTTTGGTTGCAGATACCATCGCAAATCCCATTCTTGAATGAATTCCATGCTATATATCTTATAGCGTTATAATTATCCATGATTCTGGGACCCAGATGCATATGATCATAGTCTTTAGCATCAGAATGAGTGAAAGGTGCATATTTTGATTACTGCTCACCTCCATCAAGATTCCTTCTATCTCCAAGCTTCCCTTTCTCACAATATGGTTTAACAAGAACCCGTGCACCACAAACATAGTGAGGATTCCCTTTTTCCAAAAATATCTTCACAGTTTCTTGATATGTGAAAGTTACAAAGCCAAACAAGCACTTTTGTTGGTAAGGTATCCTCACGTTGTGCACAGGGCCATAAGTCCTGAAGTAATTAGAAACATCTTCCTCAGTGAAAGTACTTTCAGCTGGGAATGTGAATTATATTTGTGGAGAACCTGAGTTCACTCCACCTAAGTCACCTACTCCACTTTTTTATGCCATAAACCTATCAAAACATAACCAGAGTAACAATATTCATAGAGACCCAATACGTTCACGTTCAGGAGTGGTCTTCAGTGGAATATTCCCCTGATGATAACTCCTTCACGAAGCCAAATTTCGCCAAACGATTGTTGGGTTATAGGAAACACAGTGCTCTGAACACAACCCACGTATCAGAATTTAGATATTCTACTCCATTTGGTAGAAAAATTGATATTTTCACCTACAACAATCTCGTACCCAACTACTGCTTTTACGCAATTGGTGAATTTGTACTCAAATGTATTCTGGCACCGAACCTTCTTGCAACCAAGAAAAAATTTATTAAAAACATTCATAAAATGAATGAATAAAAAAAATAATAGCTATTGTTTCTAAATTCCTCTAATTAACAACACAATGGATTAATAACGATTAAAAACAGTAAGTACAAGTATGTATTTATTTGATAAAAATCGTAAAAATTTGGACAAAGATGCAACTAGACACCATCACATCATCTTTAAGAGAAAATTTGAAGGTTCAAGCAGTGGAAGATCACATCGAGCATCAACAAGAAGTTCTCCAACTCTTAAAGGACAACCGCACAAAATCGAATGAAACAACAGGGAGATCAACATCGCAACGAGAGAAGTTTTGATGTAGGAGACTGGGTATTTTTATGGTTACAACCATACAAACAAATGTCCCTCAAGCAAGCTAAGAAGGATAATAAATTATCGCCAAAGTACTATGGTCCTTACAAGGTGTTGCAAAATATTGGTACTATGGCATACAAATTGGAGCTTCCTTCTTCTTCACGAGTGTTTCATGCTTAAAGAAGCTTATAGGTGAAATCTTCCAGTTCAAACAATATTGCCAGAGCTTAATGAGGAAGGAAAAATCATATTGGAACCTGAAGCAGTCATGGAAATAAGAACTTGACAGGTACGAAATCGATCAATTTCAGAGTATCTCATCAAGTGGAAGAACTTACCCACTAGGTTTCCCCCTCGAAGTGGCTTATTTCTAAGGCATTGATATCTCTCTTATTCTCTTTTTGGAGTTGGTTTCATAACAGTGTGTGGTCATCATCAAAGAAACCAGTGAGTGGTCATCATTAAAGCATCTAGTGGGCAGTCATCATCAAAGTAGCTAGTGGGTTGTCATCATCAAAGAAGCCAGTGGGAAATTTCAACATCATCAAAAAATTCGTTAGTGGGCGTTATCAACATTTTATAAGTGGATAAGAAATTAGGATGTTGATTGAAGGACATACAGATCATTTTTCATTGCATCTTGGCACTTGATGGAGTTGTCAATAAAATTTCAGATATGTGTTAGGAATCTATAATTAGCAAGATTGGCAAAGTCCAATCACAGAAACAACATCATTTCAACCACTTTGGGATTCTAGGATCTAGCCCTCCTGAATCCGGAGAGGGATCTCTCCAATAAGTGCAAAGATGGATTTGTCTTTGAAGTTTGGGGTAATGATATTAGGCTAGTTATGAAGGCTGAGGGTTTGTTTTGTTTTTGGATGGTTGAGCATGATTATTGTTTGAGGGGAAAGTTCTAAGTGCAAAGAGTTTCAAAGGTGAGAAGTTGCAAGTGAATAGAACAACTTTGTCTAAAGAGATAGATATAACGCTGGTTTTTAGTCCATTAGGCTATGGAGTCATAACAGGGCTTTAATTGAGCAACAACATCAAGAGTGATCCAAGGGGAAAGTCATCTATATCACAAGATTATTGAGATTAAAATGATGGAATGGAAACAATAAAGTGTTGGAGGGGAGGAAACTGATAATAATTTCACGAGGGATTTATAGTCAATCCAAACAAGAAAATCCTCTTAAGTAATCGTTTAAAACCAACCAAGAACAGGGCTAACCATAGACTTCTTTGGCAAGTTTGTATTAAAGAAGCTTAATTGACAAACAATCCAGTAATTTGCATAATTACCTTCAGAAAGTATGAAAACACATAAGAGAAAAAAAAATGTAACCTGAGATCAGATAAGGTACTTTTAAACCTAGTATGCTTTCAGCCAACACCAAGGGAAACCTTCAGAATCTGCCTTTGGAGAATAGGAACTAGAAATAGGGCAAACCATCACTTTTCTAGTCTAACTTTAATAAGAAAATGATGAAAATAACTTTCAAGAATAATGTTTAAAGAAAATAGTAGGACGAGGGAACGCCAACATTCCTAACTGCTTAAACTGTATTGAATCATTCTTAAATAAACAAATTGTAGGAAAACATTGAGATAAAACTTATCAGTTAGAGAAGGGTACTGGTAAACAGTAAATCCTAACTCTATAAATGTTGTTCTTTATAAGAGAATAGTGAACAATATGACATACATAGAACGAAAAACAATAACAAAGAAAGGGGCACTTCACCAGTGATATAGACCAGGATCCCAAGAAATAGCTTGTTATTGATGTCAAACCAGTTACAGTCTTTAGGTCCAATTTTTCAGTTTAGCAATCATCTTCACTATTCATCCTAACTAATCTAAACACAAATAGACCTTCAAGGGCCAGCGAACACTATTTACAATCAGAAGTTTAAGCTAAAATATATTTCAAAGATCTACAACCAAAAATTTCTCATCTTCTACAGAAGTATTTATAGAAGAATGAGGAGGTGAGATCTGATAAAATATCTCTCAGGACAATTAATACAGAATGATGAATTCTTGGCCTTTGAGGGGCTCAATGGAGAAGTTTACAATTGTTTATCTGTATTAATGTTTTACATTTAATATTTAATCTCGATGGGAGCTTTTGTTTGACTTTTGAGGCTCTGTGTCATGTTGGAGTAATTCTACAGATATTTTTGCATTAAGTTCCTTGAAGAAGTAACTCTCTGGTTGTGCTGAGGCAAATATCTTCGTTTGATCAATAACTTCAGCCTCTGTTTGGATGTTGGTGGCTACATGTGGCACTGTGGTAGCTGAGAGGAATCAATTTGCCTATGTTTGAGGCAGTGGAGGTCTGTCTATCTGATAGCACTTATGATGTTTCTTTAACTGTGTTTTAATTCTAAGGATTAGGCTTTTGATAATCATTCTTAGCCATAATCCCCAAATTATCTTCAATCCTTCTGTTCTGTTGTGTTTTGTCTTCGACACTAATAATATTTTAATTGTGATTTAAAATCACAGTGTCTTGTTGATGTACAGGCCGCACAGAGCTCTTAAGGCATCAATGCCCATGAATCATTGACGAAATGTGGAAGGCGAACCCCGGGAATGGTCTCCTTTGATGATTCAAAGGCACGGGAAATGTCTTTCCCGACCTTCAGCCTTCCTTTAATTATAATGGATAAAACACTAATCATCTGCAAAAATACACAAACATATTCTAAAATCCTGCATTTTTGGGTTTTACTACTGTAGAGGGTGAGTGGAGGAGCGTGGTCGTTGGATAAAATTCACCCGACGAGATCAACGATTGAGATTCACGTTGAAAACCCTTTGGTGGAAGGCGGAGGGTCATGAAACCATGAGGAAGGATCTGGGCCATCTGATCTCGACAAGTGGATGGTCTAGATCCAATCGGAGGATCGCAATCGGAGAAGGAAAGAGGGAGGGTGTAACGAAAATTGCCGATGTGATTGCGCGATCAGGAGGGCCGATGCGATTAAGCGCTGAACGTCAATCTGCAGATCATATCAATGGTGGAGAGTGACTCAAAGGGGTTCAAAGGTGGGGGAAGGTTCGCAATCAGAGAAAATGAGGGTCGTCGGATCCGAGGAAAGCGGGGAGAAGATCAACGACTGAGGATCGGTCGGTAGTTAATCGGAAAGGGGAACAAATGCACCGAATGAAACTTACGATGTTGCGCGGGCTGTTTGATAGGTTTACAATCAATGGCGGGGATTGCTTTTAAATAAAACCGGCGGAAACCATTCATAATGCATAAAAAACCCAAAGTTTTAATATATAACAAAGTTTTGGTGGGTCGGGGCGGAAGATATATATAACATGGTTAGGCGCCCGACTGCGGGGCGTTGGTCTATATGGAATGATAATAGGAGGGGGCGGTGTTTTCATATATGTGACCCAATCAAATCGGAAAGTTTGATGCGGGTCTTTACAATCAACACATTGGATTTCTATGATGCGATTGCGCTTCGGGTATTTTTAATCTAACCATTTTTTCATTTAAAAATCATTGTATGGGCGCGTTAGACCAAAAATTTGGATAAGTGGGTTTTATTTTTTAACGAAGGAAAGAGACCATCGAGAATGAATTATTTCAATGATTTAGCGCCTGATGGTAGGCCCATGGGTTACATGAAACGATAATGTGATCGGGGGATATGTACATGGGCTTAATCGCATCGGAACTTTTTAAACATGGAAAAAAGATTTGCGCATTTGGACTTTTGCGATGTGATAAGCACTATGAGGGGTTAGCGCCTGGTTCTAGTGTTGGGGCACATGGAGGGGAAGTGGTTTAAGATTTAGCCCAAGGGGGCTTAAACCCTTGTGAAAAAAAAATGTATTTTTCATGAAATTTTCAATTTTTTTCAATGGATTTGGGGGTTTCGGTATAGTTTAAAAATGAGTTTTAAACTATGTAAAGAGGATTTTCATGAATGGGAGAAGGGGAGTCATGAAAAATAAAGGAATTTTATGGAGAAAAAGGGGAGCAAATGAAGGTTATTTTTGAGTGGAGGAAAGGGGAAAATGATGATTTTGTAGCAGTCTTTTCTCATGAAATCAGCAGAATTTCTGATATAAAAAAGGGAATAGCAATGAAGATTTGGACAGAGGCATGAGCCCTTCAAGAGTCTTTAAGAGCCAACAATTTTTAGTAATAAAATTTGTTCCTTGAAGGCTCAAAAAATTTTAGCCACCTTTTGCTATAACAAATTTTATAGGTGGCTAACACTGGCTCCACTTGGGGATGGTGCCTTCTTGAAGGCATCAAGAACTTCAGACTTGCATTCTCTGGGAGGCTGGTCTGTGCCTCATTCATTGGGATGCTTTCCTTTGCTTGAATGATCTTTCTCTAAAAACATATTACCAGCCATAAAAACAACGGATATCTCATCTACAAGCTTCCTACCTACCCAATCCTACAGATCTAACATTTTTTCTTCTTTTAGAGTGCACTTGGATTGGCAAACTCTTTTCACAACATTTTATTCTTTTGAAAACAGGAAATCTAATCTTTTTCTACTTATTATTTCTCCATGGACTCAGATTAAACAGTTGGGCCCATATGATTCTCTACCTAATCTGCTGTCTGTTGGGATTAAACTGTCCAACATACTTTGTTCTCTACATTCTATAACATAAATTTAAAAACAGTCAAGTCAAGATTAAGTTGTTTGACTTGTTGTGATCTATGGCATAAAAAAAAGCTGCACATAGACATTTATTTTGCAGAAAATTTAAAACAAAAATTGGAAGGCTTGGGATATGAAATTTCAAAGCACTTCCTTCCTCTTTTGTACAGCTCTGTTTTGACTCTTGTTTGAGCTGTTTCTTCCTTGTTTTCTGGTTCAAATTTTGAGCATGTTTAGAACCAGATTTACATATTTTTTTACTCAGAAAGTAAAAAAAAATTGAGTCATCTCTCTTTGGAAACCTAGGTTCAGATTTTGAGCTTGTTTGAACCTTTAATTTCTATCCTAAACTATCTACTGATAAGCCAAGATTAAATAGTTTGGCAAATCGAATTCACTATCCTATCAGCAGAAAATTTAAAGCTAATTAGTCAAGATTAAGTTGTTTGACTAACTAGAAGTGTGTTCTTCAGGAGTGGCATTTGAGCTTGCACACTTTCAGAATTTGTTTCTCTGTTTTAGTATGGGGCTATACCTTTCTTGTTTTCACAATCTTCCCTCTTTTCTTTCTTTTCTTCGTTTTTGTATTTTTGATTTTTATAACTTTGAATGCAATGATGGATGAGACATATATAATGAGAAAAAAAAAGATAAAAAGGCTTTCAGAACATGTCATGGATCAAGAGAAGTAATGTTTAAGCATCCTGCCATTGACAAGACCCCCAAACAATTCTGCTCCATTCAACTCCTGTAAAAAATAGGCATTGTTACCAGCAGCTGAATGAATAGAGTAAGGACCAAGCCATAATTTGTCAAATTTTCCATGATTTCCCTTGTCTTCCCTCCTTGAGTCCCATTTTAAAACTTTGTCCCCAACTTTGAAATTGCTGGCCTTTGTTCTTCTGTCAAAAAGCTTTTTGATGCTGTCCTGTTTTTGTACTGCTCTGTTATAAACCTCCTCTCTGGTTTGCTGAAGATGAATGGTCTGATTTATTCTTATGATCATATCATTATCTTCAGTTTGAAACTCTTGAATCAACTTCATCACTGGTACACCAAGGCTGTTTGGAAAAATTTCATCAGTACCATATACAAGCTAAAAAGGTGACATGCCAATATATTTCTTCAATGTCAATCTGTTAGCCCAAAGTGCATGAACAAGATTTGTGTGCCAAGACTTCTTGCTATCCTCCAACATTTTCTTGATTATGTTCACTAAAATCTTGTTTGAGGAATCTGCAAGTCCATTAACCTAAGGTTAATAGGTCGTGGAATGCCCCAATGTTATCTGATATCTATGACAAAACTCAACCATCCTCTTTGATGCAAATACTGTTGCATTATCAGTGATGATCTTGGTAGGACAACCAAATCTGGAGAGAATGTTACTCTCCATGAAATTTATAATAACTGAATCATTGGCCTGTCTACAAGGTATGGCTTCTATCCACTTAGTGAAATAGTCTGTGGCAGTGAGAATCCATCTATGTTGGGCAGAAGATCGGGGATGGATTTCTCCTATGAAGTCAAGTCCCCACTATTGAAAAGGAGCTTCAATAGTGATTAGATGTAGAGGTAGGCGTAGTAGTTTTCTTTTGTCTTAAAAAAGTTGACATTTATGGCAGGCTATGATCATCTTGTGTATATCAGGAAAAAGAGTAGGCCAATAGAAACCAGCCCTTAAAATTTTGTTGGTTGTTGTCTTCCAGTATAAATGACCTCCACACTCTCCTTCATGTAACTCGTGCTTAACATTCTCTGCATCAAACTTAGGCAAACATTTAAGAAATATACCACTTTCATTTTTCCAATAAACACATTTATTTATAATGCAATAGTTTACAGCTTTTAACTTTAGGAATCTTGCCTTTGTTTTTGTCAAACCAGGAGGTCTATTTAAATTAAGTAAAACATAAACAACATCAGCATACCAAGGAGAATTCAAAAAATGGTCTTCAACAATACGAGTTGAGAATCATTCTTGGTCATCCAAAGCATTAATCATATTAATATCAAGAACTTCAAAATTGGATTCAACCATTAATCTAGCTAGACCTTGGCCTTTGATGAGATTAGTGGGTTTTATCTCTAAATCATACTCAAGAATAACAACAATCCACTCACCTCTCTTACCATCTGGGTCCTGTGTTAGAATGTATTTAACGATTGAGTTTGGGACAAAGGCAATGATGTGTGAGTGAAGGATGTACACTCTAAAGTCTTTCAAAGCTTTAACCAAAGAAAAAGCTTGATTCTCCATAATGTTATACTTCAAAGGGGAATCCCTCAATGCCTTACTAAATAATGCAATAGGCTGCTCTTGTCCTTGTGGATTTTTCTGTAAAAGGACAACAGCTATGGTATGTTCTGATGCAAATGAAAAAATATAAAAATCTTTTGAAAAATCAGGACTTATAAGAACCGGTGTTTTGGTTAACGCTTGTTTCACCAGTTCAAAGGACTTCTTTGCTTCCAAGGTCCATTTTACCCCTTGCTCCTTCTTCAACATGTTTGTGATATTCCTAAAGAGATTAGCCAAGTTGGGGATGAACCTTCTCAAAAAGTTAATCTTTCCAATGAAATATTGCAACTCCTTGATGTTTCGAGGATGAGAGATTTACAATATGGCCTCAATCCTCTTTGGATCTATCTTAATACCTTCTTCTGAAGTAATGTGCCCAAGAAGTTTACCTTCTTGGAGACCGAAGAGTATCTTCTTAGGGTTTAAATATATCCCAAATTTTCTGCATTTCTCGAAGACTTTTCTTAAATGTTCTAAGTGCTCTTCATCTGTTTTTTAAAACATAGTGACATCATCAAGGTATATAATGATGAAGTAGCCCAGTTCTTCCAAGAATGCTATGTCCATGGCTCTCTGAAAGGTTTCTCCAGCATTCATTAGACCAGAGGGCATTTTCAGATACATGAAAGTGCCCCATGGTGTAGTAAAGGCTGTCTTTAATTGATCAACAGGGTGAACTAAAATCTGATTGTACCCTGAGTAGCCATCAAGCAAAGAAATTCTTCTAGACCCTACCACCCTTTGTAAAATATGATCCATCTTAGGTAAAGGGTATTTGTCTTTTAATGAAGCTTTTTTTAAGTCTCTAAAGTCTATACAAAGCCTGATCTCTCCAGTTTTCTTCCTAACTGACACCAGATTAGATACCCACTCAGAATACCTAATAGGGACAATAATACCAGCATCATACATTTTCATGATTTCCTTCTAAACCAAAGGCAACTAAACAAGGTTTATCTTGCGCAGTTTCTGTTTGAATGGTTTTGGGTTTTCTTTGAGAGGGATTTTTTGCTATATTATTTCAGTGTCATAGGACTTAAGATATTCGTAACTCCACACAAAAACATCAGAAAACTCTTTAAACAACTCTATGTATTTGAGTTTAATGTGAGCTAGTAAAGTCTTGGACAGTTTAATCATCATAGGTTTAAGTTCACTGCCAATATTTCACTCTTCCACTTCAGTCTCTACAGGTTCCAGTTTTGGCTTCTTGTCCACATCGTTAAAATCGAACAACTCTTCTAAAGGAGACAGGCCCTTTGGCAAACTTTCATCATTGGATTGTAGAGTTTCTAATTTCTCTGCTTCTGCCTCTGCAATCCATTCTGTCTTGCTGTGAATTTTGCTTGAAAATAGATTTAAATCGGCAAGTTCAGGAGGCAGTTCTTCTTCACCAAGAAAATTTTCTTCATTAGGGCAGTCGGTTTCATAATCTGAATCTGAACTGTGAAGTTCAAATTCATTTCTGAACTGCATAAAGTCTTCTATTTTTTTGTCTCCGTCGAAAACCTGCCAATATTTTTCATTATCAGGAATAGCTGGTCTAAATTTTATCTGAGTTGTGCAGTCTTTGGTTTCATATGGAGTTTGGCATTTTCTAGCTGCAAAGGCTAAATTTTGGGCCGCAATATTTCTTTTTCTTGGGACAAAAATCAATTTGGAATCCTCAAAAGTTTTTAAAAGGTCCATGGCATCGTTTTGGTATGCCCTAAGTCTGGGATGATTTGCATTATACTCCCCATTGACTTGCCTAATGACTAACTCTGAATCCCCATACACATTGATTCTTTTGGCTCCTAACTTCTTCAACAATCGTAAGCCTAAAAGAAGGGATTCATATTTTACTATGTTATTTGAACACTGGAAGTTTAATCTACAGGAAATGCTTTCTGTGTGGTTATTTTCAATGTTGCAGATCCAGACACCTACACCAACGTTAGTTCTGGTGCATGACCCGTCAAAATACATACTCCATAGAGGACTATTTTCGATTGCATCTGTTTGGTGGTTGTCCTGTCCAACTAAAATGCTTTCAGATGTTCCCTGAATGTTAGCACGTGGCTGGGCTTGTTTTAATTCCTCAAATTTTTCAATATGTTGAGGAATAAGCTCTTGACTGCTGAGGCTAAACAACGGTGGACGTATGATTCGTAGTTCAAGACCTGTGTTGGGTTTGCTAATTTTTTCAAATGCAGCAATCTGTTTTGACACTCCTACATTGTTTTCTTCTTCCTCTCTATCGACCATTAGTTCATTTAAAGTGACTTGTTCATCTAATGTTTCTTCATTAAAAAGGATAAATGAATCAAGGCCGGTGTTTACGGAGTATAAAGGGGAGTTTTGCGGTTTGTCTTGACTTGTAACTTTGTATTGCATATGAGACTCCCTGTAAAGTCTTCTCGTCTGATTGAAAATAGGGATAGTCGGATAGGTCATGTCCATCTGCATAGTCCCCTGTAACTTAGCCCCCCAAGATCTAGATAATAACATTCCATACTTTGGGGGCACATCAGCCACAACAATGTCCATGACTAAGCATTTGGTTGGGATCTGTGCTAAGCTAACATAGAGGTCTTTGATTAATCCTAAAAATTTTACTTTGCTTAAGTCAAAGGAGTACAGATCTTTATAAGGTCTAGTGATTTCTAGACCAAGGCTCTCCATCACAGCTTTAGGCATAAAATTATGAGAAGCCCCAGAATCATGCATAGTGTTGTGAAAAATATTGTCATGAACGTTTAAACTCACATAAAAGGGAGGAACAGGTCCCTCTTGATATCTACCTTTAATATTTGGACCGAAAATAAGCTCTGGTTGGTCATCATTAAGATTGATTGTATCCTCATTTTCCTCCATATTTAAAGCCTTCAAAATTTAGGTCCTATATACATGTTGGGCAACTAACTCAGTGAGGGGAATAGAGATTTTGATCTTTGAAACTTCCTGCTCCAGGCTGAAAGGAATTTGACTCTTTAAAGTACTTGTTTCAGCCCTATTAGCTGTCACTCTATTAGCAAGATCAGCTTGCTGATTTGTTTTATTTACATTTGACAAAATGGTTTTAACATGAGTACTAGCTAAGATGTTAGTACTACTAATGTCTGCACTTTGCTTTTCATCATTTTGAGTGCCTTTCTCTTTACCATTATCAGAATTTATAGCTACTGTTTTGTCCTTCTGTTTGACCATTCTAGGCTTTGTTGTAGTGTTGTTTTGTGAAGATTTGTCAGAGGTTTTGTTGTTGGGATTTTTTGACTGGTTTTTCTTCTAAGGTCATATTCTTTTTGAGATTCTATGATGGCATTTTCCATGTCTTGATAATAATTTTCATCATCATCTCTTCTGTCATCATAAGGTGTGTATAGACCTTGTTTTCTATCATAATGAATCTCAAATTCATCATTATCTACCCCCAGCATGTTGATATCATCTTCCTCTGTTATTTCATCTGTTTCCTCAACCTCACTTACATAGTTTTGATGAAAGGGAGGAGTGATCTGTTGATCATCTTCCCTAGGTCTGTTTGGAGGTTGGTTCCTTCTAAAATTCTGATTTTGGTTCTGATTTCTATTTTGAGGAGCATTTTGATTTTGGCTCGCTCGTGCCCTCTTAATTATGCTCTTCTCTTTAATCATTCCTTCCATCATTTTCTCCATCTTTGAGCTGGAAGTAGAAGGTGTGGATTCCTCTCTAAAATATACTCTCTTTTCATTTTTCATTCTCTCTCTTCTCCATCAAGTTGACTTCCACAGAAAGAGCACCCTTTTGCATCTCTTCAAGAGTTGCAGGATCACTTTCCCTCAGCTGATAGGCCATCTCAGGGTCAAACCCTTTAGGAAAATTTTCTAAATATGAGCCTTGCAGAGGTTTTAGTTTTGGGGAAAGTGCATTATACACACTGTTAAATCTAGTGCAATAAGCTTGTACACTTTCCCCTGTGTTTCTATGGATATTTTTGTAATTAGAAAGGATTTGGAGAGGGTTTTTATTTACTTCCCATTTGTTTAATAATGTCCGATGGAAGGTTTGGAGATCATTGATGCTGTGGGGGGTTAAGCCTTTGAATCATTTTCTTACTTCTCCCCCCAGACTCTGAAAAAATAATCTAAGTTTTACAAAATCATCATCAATTTCATTTCTGTCAAAGTAGTCATTCATCTTATCCACATGTTGTGATGCAGTTGTAGCATTGCTAGCATCATACAATAGAATTTTGGACTGATAGTCTTGTGGAAGATTGACTAATGGTACAGGAAGGACTAAAGGAGCATACCATGCTGCCATGATATGTGGTGGGGGTGGATTAACAAGAGGAAAAGTGGGCTAAAATGGGGTGGTTTGAACGATGGATGTAGGGTGAGCAGAAGTGGATGGACCAGTAATAGGTTTTTGAGCTATCTTGGATGAGAGACACCTAGGTTTTGAAGGAAATGTAAATCGGGTGGTGTTGATTCTCTACTACCAGGATGTTCACTTGTTTCAGGAGATGAAAGTGAAGACTCAGAATCTAACTGGTCTAAATCACCAAGAGACCTAGTTCTAAAGGGATTTACTAAGTCAACTTGTGATTCTTGTAGAGCTGAAATATTTTTAGGGACTGAATTAGCTCTTAACAGTGATCTGAAAACAATTGATAATTTAATCCTAGAAGACTTCCTAAGGATACTTTCTGGATTATCAACTATCTCAGGTGGATCAGGGTCAGGATGGGCTCTAGTGTGAATCTTTCTAGGAGCCACTATGCTATGTTTTTCAGACCTAAATAAACAAGAAAAGCTCAACCAGGTATGAGAATATTTAAGAGGTCAACTAATTTTGTTTCACAAATTCAAATCCTACAGTCCTCTAAGTGAATTTTAAACCATGTTATAATGACAAAGGTTCTTCCCAATGGAGTCTTAAGGTCTGTTAAGGATTGTGGAGTCGCCAAGTGGAAGTTTTTAGCTCCTAAGGAGGTAAAAGGTTTTATGGTCCACCACCATGTTTATTGAATACCAATGTGAAATATTTTTAGGTGTTTTCTGAGTTATTTTTCAGTTGTGTGGTTTCTAAGAATATGCTAACTCTGTTTCACAACTTAGCTATGGTTATGAGACAAAGAAAGTCTAATCTTATGGCTAAGCTAGCTGATTTCTCAAGGTTAGATAAAGTCTTATGAGAATCCTAGGGTTTAACTAGTTTTTCACTGATTCAAACAAGTTTTATCATGATTACCATTATTTGGTAGTGCTTGAAAAGGCTGATTTTTACTCACAAGGTTTTTATTTAGTTTTAAGGGAAGTGTCCCTAGTGGAGTCGCCAGAAAAGTTAGTTGCCGGTGGCTCAACTGGTTAATATATCGAAGGTTATTTGAAACGAATCTCTGATATCCTATGGTTACCTTAAAATGAAAATTATTCTGGGTTTTGTTTCCCTAGCGGAGTCGCCAGAAATGTTAGGAATCTGTAATTAGCAAGATTGGAAAATTATAATCATAGAAACAACATCGTTTCAACCACTTTTTAATTCTAGGATCTAGCCTTCCTGAATCTGGAGAGGGATCTCTCAAATAAGTGCAAAGATGGATTTGTCTTTGAAGTTTGGGGTAATGATATTAGGCTAGTTATGAAGGCAGAAGGTTTGTTTTGTTTTTGCATGGTTGAGAATGATTATTGTTTTAGGGGAAAGTTCTAAGTGCAAAGAGTTTCAAAGGTGAGAAGTTGCAAGTGAATAGAACAACGTTGTCTAAAAAGATAGATATAACGCTGGTTTTTAGTCCATTGGGCTATGGAGTCATAACAGGGCTTTAATTGAGCAACAACATCAAGAGTGTTCCAAGGGGAAAGTCATCTATATCATAAGATTATTGAGATTAAAATGATGGAATGGAAACAATAAAGTGTTGGAGGGGAGGAAACTGATAATAATTTCACAAGGGATTTATAGGCAGTCCAAACAAGAAAAGCCTCTTAAGTAACTGTTTAAAACCAACCAAGAACAGGGATAACCATAGACTTCTTGGGCAAGTTTGTATTAAAGCAGCTTAATTGACAAACAATCCAGTAATCCTCATAATTACCTTTAGAAAGTATGAAAACACATAAGAGAAAAAAAAATGTAACCTAAGATCAGATAAGGTACTTTTAAACTTAGTCTGCTTTTAGCCAACACCAAGGGAAACCTTCAGAATCTGCCTTTAGAGAATAGGAACTAGAAACAGGGAAAACCATCACTTTTCTAGTCTAACTTTAATAAGAAAATGATGAAAATAACTTTAAAGAATCATGTTTAAAGCAAACAGTATGACGAGAGAACGCCAACATTCCTAACTACTTAAATTGTATTGAATCATTCTTAAATAAAAAAATTCGAGGAAAACATTGAGATAAAGCTTATCAGTTAGAGAAGGGTACTGGTAAACAGTAAATCCTAACTCTATAAATGTTGTTCTTTATTAGAGAATAAGGAACAATATGACATACATAGAAGGAAAAACAATAACAATGAAAGGGGCACTTCACCAGTGATATAGACCAGGATTGCAAGAAATAGCTTGTTATTGATGTCAAACCGGTTACAGTCTTCAAGTCCAATGTTTCAGTTCAGCAATCATCTTCACTATTCAGCCTAACTAATCTAAACACAAACAGAGCTTCAAGGGCCAGTGAACACTATTTACAATCAGAATTTTAAGCTCAAATATATTTCAAAGTTCCGCAACCAACATTTTCTCATCTTCTACAGAAGTATTTATAGAAGAATGAGGAGGTTAGATATGATAAAAGATCTCTCAGGACAATTAATACAGAATGATGACTTCTCGGCCTTTGAGGGGCTCAATGGAGAAGTTTACAAGTGTTTTTTTGTATTAATGTTTTACATTTAATATTTAAGCTCGATGGGAGCTTTTGTTTGACTTTTGAGGCTCTGTGTCATGTTGGAGTAACTCTACAAATATTTTAGCATTAAGTTCCTTGCAAAAGTAACTCTCTGGCTGTGCTGAGGCAAATATCTTCATTTGATCAGTAACTTCGGCCTCTGTTTAGATGTTGGTGGCTACAGGTGGCACTGTGGTAGCTAAGAGGAATAAATTTGCATCTATTTGAGGTAGTGGAGGTCTATCTATCTGATAACACTTATGATGTTTCTTTAACTGTGTTTTATTTCTGGGGATTAGGCTTTTGATAATAATTCTTAGCCGTAATCCCCAAATTATCTTCAATCCTTTTTGTTTTGTTGTGTTCTGTCTTTGACACTGATACTCTTTTAATTGTGATTTAAAATCATAGTGTCTTTTTGATGTACAGGCCGCACAGGGCTCTTAAGGCATCAATGCCCATGAATCATTGACGAAATGTGGAATGCAAACCCCGCGAATGGTCTCCTTTGATGATTCAAAGGCATGGGAAACATCTTTCCCAGCCTTCAGCCTTTCTTTAATTATAATGGATAAACCACTAATCATCTGCAAAAATACACAAACATATTATAAAATCCTGCATTTTTGGGTTTTACTGCTGCAGAGGGTGAGGGGAGGAGCGTGGCCATTGGATAAAATTCACCTGACGAGATCAACGGTGGAGATTCGCGTTGAAAACCCTTTGGTGGAAGACGGAGGGTGATGAAACCATGAAGAAGGATATGGGTCGTCCAATCTGGATACGTGGACGGGCCAGATCCAATCGGAGGATCGCAATCAGAGGGGAAAAGAGGGAGGGTGTAATGAAAATCGTCAATGTGATTGCGTGATTGGGAGGTCCAATGCAATTAAGCATTGACCATCGATTTGCAAATTAAATCGACGGCGGAGAGTGAATCAGAGGGGTTCAAAGGTGGGGTAAGGTTCGCAATCAGAGCAAATTAGGGCCATCGGATTCTAGGAAAGTGGGGAGAAGATCAACGGTTGAGGATCAGTCAGGGGTAGTTAATTGGAAGGGGGAACAAATGCACCGAATGAAACTTGCGATGCAATGTTGCACAGGCCGTTTGATCGGATTACGATCAATGACGGGATTGCTTTTAAAGCAAACCAGCAGAAACCCTTTACAATGCATGAAAAACTCAAAGTTTTAATATAAAACAAAGTTTTGGTGGGTCAGGGCAGAAAATATATATAACATGGTTAGGTGCCTGACTATAGGGCCTTGGTATATATGGAATGATAATAGGCCCAAGGCGTATACAATAAAGGACCAATCGCAATCAGAGATTCGGGCTCAGGCTTTTCAATCTACCCATTTGAATTTTGCGATGCGATTGGCGCCTCGGGACTTAAACTTTTGGTTCCCGGGGTGTAGGTTATATGGAATGAAAAGCGGCGGGGGTGGGGTACATATGTGACCCAATCGCACGTAAAGTTTGATGCGGGTCTTTACAATTAACCCATTAGATTTCTCCAATGCGATTGCGCTCTCGGTCTTTTTTAATATAACCATTTTTTTCATTTAAAAATCGTTGTACGGGCGCGTTAGACCAAAAAATTTGATAAGTGGGTTTTATGTTTTAACAACAAAGAGAACATCGGGAATGAATTAATTTAATGATTTAGCACCCGATGGCATGTGCCCATGGGTTACATGAAATGATAATGCGATCGGGGGGATATGTACATGGGCTTAATAGCATCGGAACTTTTTAAACATGGCAAAAAGATTTTTATGGAGAAAAATGGGATCAAATGAAGGCTAGTTTTGAGTGGAGGAAAGGGGAAAAATGATGATTTTGTGCAGCAGTCTTTTTCTCATGAAATCAATAGAATTTCGAGTATAAAAAAGGGAACAATAAAGAATATTTGGACAGAGGCATGAGGCCTTCAAGAGTCTTCAAGAGCCAACACTTTTTAGTAATAAAATTTTTTTCCTTGAAGGTTCAAAAGTTTTAGCCACCTTTTGCTATAACAAATCCTATAGGTGGCTAACACTGGGAGTAAGATATTTTCCCTTATGGAATTTTTTTTGGGTATAATCAAATCAATATCCTTCCATCCGATCAACATAAGACCGCTTTAATCTATCTGTGGGGAATATTTGCCTATAAGATGCTCCCTTTCGCTACTTGAAAAATGGTGGGCTACTTTCCAGCATTCCATGTATTACACCTTTCATGACATACGTAATGTTGTTTAGCCATACCTGGATGACCTCCTGCCCTCATTTAGCTCTATGCGAAGACCATCCGGAAAATCTACGCCATATTTTTCTCCACTCACAGATGTTACAACATCAAAGCAACTCACAAGTGCGTCTTCTCGGCTGATTATGGTTGGATTTTAGGATTCAGATCGTCTCTAAGGACTTAATTCACCTTGAACCTCTCAAGGTCGAGGTTATTGTTAATCTCCCTCCCCATCCTCGCTGCATCAACTTGAGAGTATTTAGGGAAAGCGAATTTCTTACGTCTCTATTGGGTCATAAAGAGGTATCTTTTTAGCACCTATTTATCTCACATTAATTATAACTCGAGAGCGACTTTTTATTTCAAGAGTGTACTATGTCCGAGGCAAAGAATTCATCCAAGAGCAATGCTATGAAGATGTAGTACAAAATGTTAAAAACAAGAGTAAAAAAATTTCTTTGTAAAGAAATCTAATTACAAGAACATAAATGGAAATGCTCGAAACCTTAATTAAACCAATCTCGCAAAAAAATCGATCAAGGATACAAAAGAGTAATAACTCCTTCCCCTTAGAAATCAATACGTGATAACCAACTGGGAACTTGGAAGCAATAACCGGTCTCTGCTAGCTGGCAGATCTTAAAGTAATCGAAATGAAAGAAAAATCAATCTTCGTGTTGATGAAAGTAATCGAAAGGAACAAAATCTGAAAGGAACAACAACTTGTAATTCCTATGTATACCAATTGTAACTCATCTATTTGCTAATCAAGCTATGAATCGAAAATAAACAATAAACAAAAATGGAACAACAATATGAACAACAATTCTAATTCTAACGCAATCGGGCAACTAATCTCAATACTCCAACTCGTCGATAGCCAAGACTATGAAATAGTTCATTGGAATGAATCATAAATCAATGAAACAAACAATTCTTTAGAAAAGATAGCAAGATGAATAAGATAGTAAATATGATCCTTGCTAAGATAAAATAGCAAAGGCAATTCATTAACGTATACATCAAATCTGAATTCAATGCAATAGCAATCAAATAACTCTATAACCTTAATAAATCTAAATGCAATTATCACACAAATGTAAATAAAAGAATATAAATACAAAATGTACAGATCGCTTCCACCAGGGTCGTGGCCCTCAACCGCCGATGAAATGTTACTGGCTACTAGAGCTTGAGAAATGGAACAAGAACACCTCCTTTGTATTAATAAAAAATGAATAGCTTTTACATCGCTTTCTCTTTGCTCACAAGGGTCAAGGAATTACAAGTAATACAAGGGGGAGTTCAATAATCATCCATCCCTCCATCCTCCCCCAATACATAATACATGCTCTCCTTTTTATTATCATAAAGAGGAAAAATTAAATAGCAAATATGATCTCTCATAACAATATTGGATTGCTCCCAACAACTTGATCAACGTTCTTGAATGAATTCCTTTGAGAATTCATGATTGTTGGTTGATCTTTTGTTTCTTTCAACACATCGTGTTTTGCATTGACATCTTCCGAATTTTTGGCACTTCCTTGTGAGCTAGATTCTCCTTTAACAGCTTTCATGGAAACCAAGACCATGTTTGATAGCAGGAGACCTTTGATTACTCGAATATTGTCCAAAATATTAGTACTATCATGAAACCTCAAAAGTTTAACCTTTTCTTCTAATTTACCTTTGAGAATGTTTACCTCAACCTCCAAGGCTTGACATTGCTTTGTCATGCTTTCTTCTTTTCTTCTTCCATCTTCAACTTGATCCTTCAGTATTTAGAATCTCTTCTTTCAACCAATCTTCATTTCCTTCACATGTTTGTTGAAGCTCTTCATTCTTCTTATTTGATTTTTTCCGCATCTTCTTTGAGAGAGATGATTTCTCGCTCAAGGCCTTCCTTTTCAAATGACAAAGCGTTCTTCATTCTTCTTATTTGATGCTTCAAGATCTCGTTTGTAGAAAGATGATTGCAGCTTCAAGTCCTTCATTCTTCTTGTTTGATTTTTTCGAGATCTCGCATTTAGATCGTTGATTTATCGCTTCTAGTTCTTTAATACGATTTTGATACTTGTCCACTCGACCATTCAAAGCATTTCTATTTGTTCTTTCATTTGAGAGATCATCTCTTTGTTGATAGAATCTTTCTTGTCAATTGCTCTTTGTTGTTCTTCATCTTTGATCTTGAGAGCTTTCTCTATTTCCAAAACACTACTTTCACAAACTTCATTATTGTTTGTACCACCAAGATCATGCAAAGGATGACCCCAATCACTATCTCGATTCATCTTCTTCTATTTTCTCGAGATATCTCCTTGCTTCGAATAGCCTTCTTCTTTTTCTTCTTTGCCATGAGCACTTGTAGAGCTTCGTCGTAATTTCGTTTCATCTTCTTCAATTTTTTGCTATACATGATTTCGAAGTATCTCCTTTCCTTGAGTAACCTTCTTCTTTTGCTTCTTTGCCATGAGCACTTTCGCATCATGGTCGAATCATCTTCATCTTCACCGGGACACTTCATCATCATCTTCTTTTGCATAATAACTCTTTCTCTTTTTCAAATTGTTTCCCTTTACCATGCTTTTCTTATAAGGACATTTAGCAAGATAATGACCAACTTTTTCCACACTCAAAAACATTTGAAGGGAAGCTTACCTTTGAATCTTCCAAGACCTAGTTGGAGCTTTCTCACGAAATTCGCTTCTTCTTCATCGGATATATAGCCGGATTCTTTGACAACTTCCTTTTCCTTTCCTTTTGTAGATGCCTTAAAAGTGCTTCTCCGATTTGGGAAGGACCTCCTTGTCTCATTTCAAAAGCACGTCGTAATACCATGCAATTGAACAATAGAAAGAGTTTGCGTATCTTGCCTTTCTTCAATAGCCGAAACTTTCAGAGTCAAATTTTAGAAGTCAAGGATCTTAAGACCTTTTCCACCAGAGTAGTATCGCTTATGGTTTCACCCAAATTTCTCATTCGATTTACAATATCATCCGTACGAAGAAAGAAACTCGGCAACACTCTCATCACTATGCATCTTCAAATTTTCATATTCAATTCTAAGAGTTTGGAGTTTTGCACTTTTTACCTTTGTATCTCCTTCATAGCTTAGAATGATTTTGTCCCATATTTCTTTTGCTGAATGTAGCCGCATCACTTTAGCAAATTCTGATTCGTACATGCTTCCTAACAAGACATTCACTCGCTTTGGCATTGATTTCATACTTCTTTCCTTTCTGCCGCATCGTAGGGAATACTCGCTCG
The DNA here is from genome assembly GCA_034641835.2 of Pinus albicaulis. NCBI lineage: Eukaryota > Viridiplantae > Streptophyta > Pinopsida > Pinales > Pinaceae > Pinus > Pinus albicaulis. Next base: position 798,911,453 of record CM076580.1, read on the forward strand.
GGTATTGATAACCTTCTTCCACGATTGCCCATACATCCGCACCAAGACTTTGCAGTATATGCTTTTGTTCGTACCTTCCGTAATATCGATTTCTTCCATTGAATAGAGGTGGCTTTATAGACATCACTCCTTCTTGACTTCCCATTGCGACGGATCTCCTTTCAAGCGATCAAGCTTCTGCGACAAGGACTCTCGCTCCGATACCAATTGTTGGGAAAAAATACCGAGAGGGGGGTGAATCAAGCATTTATCGCATAATCAAATATTTTTACTTTTTCATTCCTTAAAAACCCATACGCTACTTTCCTTCGAAACAAACTAGCGTATATACGCGGATACCCTTTATGAAACTCGCGTATACACAGAGATCTAGTATGTCTTTAGTTCTTCACTTAAACCATTCCATCATTTCATTCTTCGACATTCAATAAGCAAGTAAACATGTGCAGTAAGAACGTAATAAACCATCACACAAAGCATCACACATGAACACCAGGATTTTTAGGTGGAAACCCAAGTCTGGAGAAAACCACCGCCTCAGCTTGCTCACCCTTCAATATTTTATTATAGAGAAAACATATTACAAAATATGTGCCAGCGCAGACTTGACCAAGACGTTGTGCACCCACCGCGCTCGTTTACCAGCCCTCTCCCCGGAAGGGAGCTCCAACCCCCCGACTCGTTTACCAGCCCTCTCCCGGAAGGGAGCTACGACTCCCCCGATCTCGCTTACCAGCCCTCTCCCCGGAAGGGAGCTACGACCCCCCCGACCGAAGGCTACAACCCTCAAGCACCACCTTGGACCATGTTTCATCAATTTTCACACCGGATCCAACAACTTCAATAGAACACCACTTTCGCAGTGCCACATTTCATCATATTTTCACACCGGACCCTCTTCCATACTATTTAAGCTCAAATCATACAACCAAACCGATAGAGACATACTCAGACACGTAGAATACAGATAGCGTGAAACACAACAGATCGTATCGTACAATTCTTACCACGTACCTCACAGAACCCTAGTTTGCATACGCGCTTTCCTTTCACCGATGTCGCGTATATACGCGCTTACGTCCACAGAAACCAGCGTATACTTCACGTATAAATTTCATTGCGCATACGCGCTTTTCTACTTCGGCGAAGCCGCGTATATACGCGCTTCCTATCGTGGCGAAAGTAGCGTATAGATCTTCAATCATTATAGAGCAAAGATACTTCTTCGCATCGTATATTCGGGCTCAGATTTACCCTTTTCCTTCGTACATATGTTCGCCTAGATATTCGCCCATCACAGATCTAAGCCTTCCATAAACGTATCTAGCAAATACGTATACATTTCGCATCTAGATATCCCGCTTCATCATTTCTTCATAGGTGCATCATAGATTCGGATCTATCATCAAACCTTTAACCCTTTCCATACGTATATACTTCATAGAGAAGTATTCATTCAAGCTCGTACATCTTTGCCCCTCACACTAATGTTTTGCACAATGAATTTCTTCTCCTTATATAGGTTTATCCTTTTCAATACCATGAGCCCAAAACTACCCCGGACGGGGTCAATTAGGCGGATCATTACCCAATACAATGGGTCAATACCATGGTGGTTACCCTTGGTTTTGCACTTTTTGAGCGCTTTTAGCCCATACGCGACTTGGCACGTTATTTTTCTCCGCGTGCATACGCGACTTCCTTAGACAAATCCGCGTATACATAGAGACATACTCTTTTTTCATCAGCAGAATTAGCACATGCCGAATTCCTTTCTTCATTGCCTTCTGTTCATACCGTAGATACATCGATTTCCTTCATCAAGGACATATTCTATCAAGCACAACTTCATCAAGTAAGTTGTCATCATCTTCATCAAGTGGGTTGCCTTTCAAGGACAACACTCGCATCACATTGTCAAGAGACATCATATCACATCGATTTACATAATTTACCAAGTCCACCAAGTCAAGAATAACTTTCATCGTGTGGTTTGCCATCAAGGACAACACATGTCAATAGTCGCATGTCTTCATCTTCATTTAGTGGGTTGCCATCAAGGACAACACTCGCATCATATTTCCAACAATCTCCCCCTTTGGACTTGATGGCAACCATGATGGTGTTTGGTTACCACAACAGATAGAGTACATTAAGACACCATGTCACTCTCCCAAATATTTGACATCATTATCTTCTCTTCATTCAAACACTTCTCTTCATTCAAACACCATGTCACTCTCCCCCTTTGACATCAAGGGCAAAGGGCGGATCAAAACCAACACTCTCCCCCCTTTTTCTCCTCATGTGGAAGAAACATTCTCGCAGATCTGATATGTACCGAAGTGGCCAAGCTCCCCCTGAGTTCATGTCGAATCTTCAAATATATTTGTCAATGAAGTACATGACTCTATGAACTTCCTATCACCAAAGACCCATACTTACATCAAACATCCAACCAAGTGGATTTACATATGAGACTCAAGTACCCAACCAAGTGGGTTTACACATTTTAATTCACTTACCCAACCAAGTGGGTTTACAAAAATTGACTCAGCTTTACCCATCAAATGGGTTTATAAATTTGACAAGTCCTTACATGACCGAATATTACAATCTTACATCATGTGTCTCCACATGACCCTTTTCATCAAAAAATACAAATATGACTATCATGACCAACACCATGAACGACCTCAAGAATGAGAACATATTTAGTAACCATCATAATGCCAACCATGCATTATACTCAAGCAAAGCTAATGCTCCCCCCCGAATCCGTGCATCCAAGCATCCTTTTTCATATGACTAAGGCTCCCCCTTAGTTTGTGCATCCCTGAACACTTTCACCAACAAATCATCAAGGCATCTTTCATCAAAACATGAGAAATAGAATTATGAGCACCGGAACACCACCAAAGATACCAAACAAGATCGTAGATACCAAACAAGATCATGCAACTCGTGTCGAAGAGAGCCGATCCAAGCAAAAAATTGTCAAGCAATCGACATACGCGGCTTTTCTGTGCAGAACTCGCGTATATACGCGACCGTGTTTCATGAAACCCGCGTATCCACCGCCCATCTTCTAAATTTCAACCAGATCTGATTCTTTGTAAGGCAAAGACAGTGTTCAGCTTCTTTCTGAGACATTTGAATGCTTCCCTGGACTACAGATAGATAGAATGGTGTAGTTGTGTCTTCAAGCGTCATCCAATGGTTGTAGCATAAGCGCATTAGTAACCAAGTCTTCATATTCCGTGCAGCATCAATACATTCTTTCCAAGAGAAATTATCACACCAGAACAGCATCTTCAGATATGTGTCAAGCAATCATCCATGTGGTCCAAAATCACCATGATCTTCAAGATTAAACATGAAGTAACATATGTAGGCAAAACATCTCAACCATAGTAACAAACTCTACATGATCTCTTTTTATTTCTGAATCAATCGACATCCAGCTCATCCATGTGTGAACACAAAATATACTTATCAGCAACCAGGGCTCAGAATCTCATCATAATAATCCATGTACCAAGTCATCATCATTTGAGCATGAGTATCATAACAACCAAAGAATAAGCAATCATATTGCCAACAATGCAATCATTAGTATTGAACCTAACTGCTCCCCTAAGCGATTGCTCTTCCTTAACTTGTGCAATCTAAAACACCTTCAGCATTAATTTATTAACAATCTCTGCATGTTTTGTCCTTATCTCTGAATTATAGGACTTTCATCTCAGCAACGAATATTCTTCATTCAACAAGCAAACAGAACTTATCCATAAACTTCATCATAAGACATCAAGTATCATATCATCATCATTTAAAACTGATAAATTAAGCTGATACAGAGTCAAAACTCTAGTTATTATCAGTCAGACTGATGCTCCCCCTGGACCTCTGCTCCAGATCTTCAGCTATCAAGTAAATTCTCTTATCATCAATGCATACGCGACTGTGTCTGCTGGAACTCGCGTGTATACGTGACTTTTGTTAATATAACCCGCGTATGGAAAGTGAAGCATAGAAAATTTTCATCTTCCTTTATTTCTTCCTGAGCTTGTACCTCCTGTACCTGTCCTTTCCACATCAGATGCGCTGTCAGAAGTAAACATAACGAGAATAATCAAATCAACCTTGAGAGTCATCATGCATTTCTCCCCCTGTGACGATACATTACTAAATCTTATAGTGTATCCCACATCATTCCTGCAGTCAATAAGAAAAGTAAGCTTCAGAAGTGGATGACTGCAGTAGGGTCTGAATTCCCTACGTTTCTGATCGGTCCTCCATCCTAAATTGAGTGTTTTCTTCAAGAAAATCATTGTCTTCTAGAGCATCCATAAAAGTATCCTTTTCTTCTCTAGATTGATTCTTATTCCATCCCTCCATCCTTTTCCAGATTTGTTTAAACTTTCTATTTGTGTGCTGGAAGATATCCAATTTCTCATATCTGTTCATCCTGCATTCCTTTTCTACATGTCCATACTTATTGCACGAATAGCATCTCATGTGTCCAGAGTAATAAGAATCATAATGAGTATTTCTGATCTTCCTTCTTTTGCAATCAGCTGCTTTATGTCCATACATGTTACATAAAAAACAATATCCCTTGAAGAAGCTATGATGCACTGTTTATTTGTGATTTTGGAATTGATTATACGCAATTTGCTGCAACATGCCCATAGTTACTTGACATTTAAAACATTCAACGTTCTTGAATGAATTCTTTTTAGAATTCACTTGAAGTTGTTTGGTTGATCTTTTGTTTCTTTCAACACATCAGGTTTTGCATTGACATCTTCTGAATTTTTGGCACTTCCTTGTGAGCTAGATTCTCCTTTAACAGTTTCATGGAAACCAAGACCATGTTTGATAGCAGGAGACCTTTGATTACTCAGAATATTGTCCAAAATATTAGTACTATCATGAAACCTCAAAATTTGAACCTTTTCTTCTAATTTGCCTTTGAGAATGTTTACCTCAACCTCCAAGGCTTGACATTGCTTTGTCATGCTTTCTTCTTTTCTTCTTCCATCTTCAACTTGATCCTTCAGATTTAGAATCTCTTCTTTCAACCAATCTTCATTTCCTTCACATGTTTGTTGCAGCTCTTCATTCTTCTTATTTGATTTTTCCAGATCTTCTTTGAGAGAGATGATTTATGCTTCAAGGCCTTCCTTTTCAAATGACAGAGGTTCTTCATTCTTCTTATTTGATGCTTCAAGATCTGTTTGTAGAAAGATGATTGCAGCTTCAAGTCCTTCATTCTTCTTGTTTGATTTTTCGAGATCTGCATTTAGATCGTTGATTTCTGCTTCTAGTTCTTTAATACGATTTTGATACTTGTCCACCTGACCATTCAGCATTTCTATTTGTTCTTTCATTTGAGAGATCATCTCTTTGTTGATAGAATCTTTCTTGTCAATTTCTCTTTGTTGTTCTTCATCTTTGATCTTGAGAGCTTTCTCTATTTCCAAAACACTACTTTCACAAACTTCATTATTGTTTGTACCACCAAGATCATGCAAAGGATGACCCCAATCACTATCTGATTCATCTTCTTCTATTTTCTGAGATATCTCCTTGCTTCGAATAGCCTTCTTCTTTTTCTTCTTTGCCATGAGCACTTGTAGAGCTTCGTCAGAATCTGTTTCATCTTCTTCAATTTTTGCTATACATGATTTCTGAAGTATCTCCTTTCCTTGAGTAACCTTCTTCTTTTGCTTCTTTGCCATGAGCACTTTCAGATCATGGTCAGAATCATCTTCATCTTCACTGGACACTTCATCATCATCTTCTTTTGCATAATAACTCTTTCTCTTTTCAAATTGTTTCCCTTTACCATGTTTTTCTCTATAAGGACATTTAGCAGCATAGTGACCAACTTTTCCACACTCAAAAAATTTGAAGGGAAGCTTACCTTTGAATCTTCCAGTACCTAGTTGGAGCTTTCTCACGAAATTCGCTTCTTCTTCATCGGATATATAGTTGGATTCTTTGACAACTTCCTTTTCCTTTCCTTTTGTAGATGCCTTAAAAGCAGCTTCTCTGATTTGGGAAGGACCTCCTTGTCTCATTTCAAAAGCAGTCAGAATACCATGCAATTGAACAATAGAAAGAGTTTGCAGATCTTTCCTTTCTTCAATAGCCGAAACTTTAGAGTCAAATTTAGAAGTCAAGGATCTTAAGACCTTTTCCACGAGAGTAGTATCAGTTATGGTTTCACCCAAATTTCTCATTCGATTTACAATATCATCCAGACGAAGAAAGAAACTGGCAACACTCTCATCACTATGCATCTTCAAATTTTCATATTCAATTCTAAGAGTTTGGAGTTTTGCACTTTTTACCTTTGTATCTCCTTCATATCTTAGAATGATTTTGTCCCATATTTCTTTTGCTGAATGTAGCTACATCACTTTAGCAAATTCAGATTCAGACATGCTTCCTAACAAGACATTCACTGCTTTGGCATTGATTTCATACTTCTTCCTTTCTGCTGCATCAGTAGGAATACTTGCCGGGTATTGATAACCTTCTTCCACGATTGCCCATACATTTGCACCAAGACTTTGCAGATATGCTTTTGTTCATACCTTCCAGAATATCAGATTGCTTCCATTGAATAGAGGTGGCTTTATAGACATTACTCCTTCTTGAATTCCCATTGCGACGGATCTCCTTCAAGCGATCAAGCTTCTGCAGAAGGACCTGCTCTGATACCAATTGTTGGGAAAAATACTGAGAGGGGGGGGTGAATCAGTATTTATTGCATAATCAAATCTTTTTACTTTTTCATTCCTTAAAACCCATACGCTACTTTCCTTCAGTAAACTAGCGTATATACGCGGATCCCCTTTATGAAACTAGCGTATACACAGAGATCTAGATATGTCATTAAATCTTTACTTCTATTATTCCATCATTCATTCATCAGATGTTTAATAAACAGTAAACATGTGCAGTAAGAACAGAATAAACCATCACACAAAGAATCACACATGAACACCAGGATTTTTAGGTGGAAACCCAAGTCGGGAGAAAACCACCGCTGCAGTTGCTCAGCCTTCAATATTTTATTATAGAAAAAACATATTACAACATATGTGCTGGCGCAGACTTGACCAGCACGCAGGCACCCACCTGCGCTCGTTTACCAGCCTCTCCTGGAAGGGAGCTCCAACCCCCTGACTCGTTTACCAGCCTCTCCTGGAAGGGAGCTACGACCCCCTGATCTCGTTTACCAGCCTCTCCTGGAAGGGAGCTACGACCCCCTGACTGAAGGCTACAACCCTCAGCACCACCTTGGACCACGTTTCATCAATTTTCACACTGGATCCAACAAATTCAATAGAACACCACTCGCAGGCCACATTTCATCATATTTTCACACTGGACCCTCTTCATATATTTAAGCTCAATCATACAACCAAACTGATACAGACAACTCAACACTGTAGAATACAGATAGCAGAAACACAACAGATCAGATCAGACAATTCTTACCACAGACCTCAGCAAACCCTAGTTTGCATACGCGCTTTCCTTTCACTGATGTCGCGTATATACGCGCTTACGTCCACAGAAACCAGCGTATACTTCAGTATAAATTTCATTGCGCATACGCGCTTTTACTTCGGCGAAGCCGCGTATATACGCACTTCCTCTGCGGCGAAGTAGCGTATAGATCTTCAATCATTATAGAGCAGCATACTTCTTCAGATCAGATATTCAGTTCAGATTTACCCTTTTCCTTCAGACATATGTTCGCCGAGATGTTAGCCTCATCACAGATCTAAGCCTTCCATAAACAGATCTAGCAAATACAGATACATTTCAGATCTAGATATCCCGCCTTCATCATTTCTTCATAGGTGCATCATAGATTCAGATCTATCATCAAACCTTTACCCTTTCCATACAGATATACTTCATAGAGAAGTATTCATTCAAGCTCAGACATCTTGCCCTCACACTAATGTTTTGCACAATGAATTTCTTCTCCTTATATAGGTTTATCCTTTTTCAATACCATGAGCCCCCTTTTTCAATACCATGGGCCAAAACAATACCATGAGCCCAAAACTACCTGGACGGGGTCAATTAGGCGGATCATTACCCAATACAATGGGTCAATACCATGGTGGTTACCCTTGGTTTTTCACTTTTTGAGCGCTTTAGCCCATATGCGACTTGGCACGTTATTTTCCGCGTGCATACGCGACTTCCCTTAGACAAATCCGCGTATACATAGAGACATACTCCTTTTCATCATAGAATTAGCACATGCTGAATTCCTTTCTTCATTGCCTTCTGTTCATACTGTAGATACATCAGATTTCCTTCATCAAGGACATATTCTATCAAGCACAACTTCATCAAGTAAGTTGTCATCATCTTCATCAAGTGGGTTTCCTTTCAAGGACAACACTCAGCATCAAATTGTCAAGAGACATCATATCACATCAGATTTACATAATTTACCAAGTCCACCAAGTCAAGAATAACTTTATCAGGTGGTTTTCCATCAAGGACAACACATGTCAATAGTCGCATGTCTTCATCTTCATTTAGTGGGTTGCCATCAAGGACAACACTCTGCATCATATTTCCAACAATCTCCCCCTTTGGACTTGATGGCAACCATGATGGTGTTTGGTTACCACAGCAGATAGACACCATGTCACTCTCCCAAATATTTGATATCATTATCTTCTCTTCATTCAAACACCATGTCACTCTCCCCCTTTGACATCAAGGGCAAAGGGCGGATCAAAAACCAACACTCTCCCCCCTTCCTCATGTGGAAGAAACATTCTGCAGATCTGATATGTGCTGAAGTGGCCAAGCTCCCCCTGAGTTCATGCTGAATCTTCAAACATATTTGTCAATGAAGTACATGACTCTATGAACTTCTTATCACCAAAGACTCATACTTACATCAATTATCCATCCAAGTGGATTTACATATGAGACTCAACTACCCAACCAAGTGGGTTTACAAATTTGACTCAGCTACCCAACCAAGTGGGTTTACAAAATTTGACTCAGCTACAAAATTTGACAAGTCCTTACATGACTGAATATTACAATTTTACAACATGGGTCTCAACAAGACCTTTTCATCAAACTACAAATATGACTTTAAGACCAACACCAGAAAGTCCTCAAGAAAGAGAACATATTTCAGAACCATCATAATGCCAACCATGCATTATACTCAGCAATGCTAATGCTCCCCCTGAAACTGTGCATCCAAGCATCCTTTCCATATGACTAAGGCTCCCCCTTAGTTTATGTAACCTGAACACTTTCACCAACAAATCATCAAGGCATCTTTATAAAAAACATGAGAAATAGAATTATGAGAATTGGAACACCACCAGATATACCAAACAGTATCAGAGATACCAAACAGCACTGCAGCTGTGCTGAAGAGAGCTGACTTCCAACCAAAAATTGTCAGCAATCAGACATATGTGGTTTTCTTTGCAGGAACTTGCGTATATACGCGACTGTGTTTCAGGAAACCCGCGTATCCCAAGCCATCTTCTAAATTTATGCAGATTTGTTCTTTTGACTGGCAGAGAATACTCCCAGCTTCTTTCTGAGATATTCGACTGCTTCCCTGGACTACAGATAGAACAGAGTAGTTGTGTCTTCAAGCGTCATCCAATGGTGGTAGCATAAGCGCATTAGTAACCAAGTCTTCATATTCCGTGCAGCATCAACACATTCTTTCGAAGAGAGATTATCATACCATAACAACATCTTCAAATAAGTCTCAAGCAATCATCCATGTGGTCCAATATCATCATGATCTTCAAGATTTAACATGAAGTAACCTATGTAGGCAAATGATCTCAACCGTAGTAACCAACTCTGCATGATCTATTCTTATTTCTGAATCAAACGACATCCAACTCATCCATGTGTGAGCACAAAAGATACTTATCAGCAACCAGGCCTCAAAATCTCATCATAATAATCCATGTACCAAGTCATGATCATTTGAGCATGAGTATCACAAAGACCAAAGAATAAGCAATCATATTGCCAACAATGCAATCATTAGTATTCAACCTGCTGCTCCCCCTAAACCGTGCTCTTCCTTAACTTGTAACGATACGAAACACCTTCAACGATAAGTTATTAGCAACAAAGAAATCTCTACATGGGCTGCTCTTATCTCCGAATTATAGGACTTTCATCTCAACAATGAATACTCTTCATCAACAAGCAAACAGGACTCATCCATAAACTTCATCATAGGAAACCAAGTATCATATCATCATAATCATGAGTATAATCAGAATAGTGCAATCATCAGCAGTCAGACTGATGCTCCCGCTGGACCTCTGCTCCAGATCTTCAGCTATCAGATAAATTCTCTTATCATCAATGCATACGCGGCTGTGTCAGCTGGAACTCACGTGTATACGCGACTTTGTTTCATAAAACCCGCGTATGTAAAGTGAAATATAGAAAATTTCACACCTTCATCTCCTCCTGCAAATTTACCTTCTGTTCCTGTCTTTTCTTCACACCAGATGCACTGTCAGAAAAACATATAACCAGAATAATCAAATCAACCATGAGATTCATCATGCATTGCTCCCCCTGTGACGATACATTACTAACTCTCATAATGTTTCCCACATCATTCCTGCAGTCAATAAGAAAAGTCATCTTCATAAGTGGATGACTGCAGTAGGGTCAAAATTCCCTACGTTTCTGATCGGTCCTCCATCTTGAATTGAGTGTTTTCTTCAAGAAAATCATTGTCTTCTAGAGCATCCACAAAAATATCCTTTTCTTCTCTAGATTGATTCTTATTCCATCCCTCCATCTTTTTCCAGATTTGTTTAAACTTTCTATTTGTGTGCTGGAAGTTATCCAATTTCTCATATCTGTTCAGCCTGCATTCCTTTTCTACATGTCCATACTTGTTACAAGAATAACATCTCATGTGTCCAGAGAAATAAGCATAAGAATCATAATGAGTATTTCTATTCTTCCTCCTTTTACAATCAGCTGCTTTATGTCCATACTTGTTACATGAGAAACAATATCCCTTGAAGCTACCAGAGTACCTGTTTATTTGTGGCTGAATTGTTCTGCTTCCGCAATTTGCTGCAACATGCCCATAGTTATGACATTTAAAACATTCAACGTTCTTGAATGAATTCCTTTGAGAATTCATGATCGTTGGTTGATCTTTTGACTCTTTCAACACTTCAGATTTTGCATTGATGTCCTTTGATTCTTTAGCACCTCCTTGTGAGCTAGATTCTCCTTTAACAGTTTCATGGAAACCAAGACCAATTTTGATAGCAGGGGACCTTTGATTACTCAGTATATTGTCCAAAATATTAGTACTATCATGAAACCTCAAAAGTTTTACCTTTTCTTCTAATTTACCTTTGAGAATGTTTACCTCAACCTCCAAGGCTTGACATTGCTTTCCTTCTTCCATCTTCTACTTGATCCTTCAGATTTAGAATCTCTTCTTTCAGCCAATCTTCGTTTTCTTCACATGTTTGTTGTAGCTCTTCATTCTTCCTTTTTGATTTTTCAAGATCTTCTTTGAGAGAGATGATTTCTACTTCAAGGCCTTCCTTTTCAAATGACAGAGGTTCTTCATTCTTCTTATTTGATGCTTCAAGATCTGTTTGTAGAAAGATGATTGCAGCTTCAAGTCCTTCATTCTTCTTGCTTGATTTTTCGAGATCTGCATTTAGATCATTGATTTCTGCTTCTAGTTCTTTAATACGATTTTGATACTTGTCCACCTGACCATTCAGCATTTCTATTTGTTCTTTCATTTGAGAGATCATCTCTTTGTTGATAGAATCTTTCTTGTCAATTGCTCTTTGTTGTTCTTCATCTTTGATCTTGAGAGCTTTCTCTATTTCCAAAACACTACTTTCACAAACTTCATTATTGTTTGTACCACCAAGATCATGCAAAGGATGACCCCAATCACTATCTGATTCATCTTCTTCTATTTTCTGAGATATCTCCTTGCTTCGAGTAGCCTTCTTCTTTTTCTTCTTTGCCATGAGCACTTGTAGAGCTTCGTCAGAATCTATTTCATCTTCTTCAATTTTTGCTATACATGATTTCTGAGGTATCTCCTTTCCTTGAGTGACCTTCTTCTTTTGCTTCTTTGCCATGAGCACTTTCAGATCATGATCAGAATCTTCTTCATCTTCACTGGACACTTCATCATCATGTTCTTTTGCATAATAACTCTTTCTCTTTTCAAATTGTTTCCCTTTACCATGCTTTTCTCTATAAGGACATTTAGCAGCATAATGACCAACTTTTCCACACTCAAAACATTTGAAGGGAAGCTTACCTTTGAATCTTCCAGTACCTAGTTGGAGCTTTCTCACGAAATTCCCTTCTTCTTCATCGGATATATAGCTGGATTCTTTGACAACTTGCTTTTCCTTTCCTTTTGTAGATGCCTTAAAATTAGCTTCTCTGATTTGGAAAGGACCTCCTTGTCTCATTTCAAAACTAGTCAGAATACCATGCAATTGAACAATAGAAAGAGTTTGCAGATCTTGACTTTCTTCAATAGCCGAAACTTTAGAGTCAACTTTAGAAGTCAAGGATCTTAAGACCTTTTCCACCAGAGTAGTATCAGTTATGGTTTCACCCAAATTTCTCATTCGATTTACAATATCATCCAGACGAAGAAAGAAACTGGCAACACTCTCATCACTATGCATCTTCAAATTTTCATATTCAATTCTAAGAGTTTGGAGTTTTGCACTTTTTACCTTTGTGTCTCCTTCATAGCTTAGAATGATTTTGTCCCATATTTCTTTTTCTGAATGTAGCTGCATCACTTTAGCAAATTCTGATTCAGACATGCTTCCTAGCAAGACATTTACTGCTTTGGCATTGGTTTCATACTTCTTCCTTTCTGCTGCATCAGTAGGAATACTTGCCGAGTATTGATAACCTTCTTCCACGATTGCCCATACATCTGCACCAAGACTTTGCAGATATGCTTTTGTACGTACCTTCCAGAATATCAGATTGCTTCCATTGAATAGAGGTGACTTTATAGACATTACTCCTTCTTGACTTCCCATTACGACGGATCTCCTTTAAGCGATCAAGCTTCTGCACAAGGACCTGCTCTGATACCAATTGTTGGGAAAAATACTGAGAGGGGGGGGTGAATCAGTATTTACTGCATAATCAAATCTTTTACTTTTTCATTCCTTAAAACCCATACGCTATTTTCCTTCAGTAAACTAGCGTATATACGCGGATCCCCTTTATGAAACTAGCGTATACACAGAGATCTAGATATGTCTTTAATTCTTTACTTAAACCATTCCATCATTTATTCTTCAGATATTCAATAAGCAGTAAACATGTGCAGTAAGAACAGAATAAACCATCACACAAAGCATCACACATGAACACCAGGATTTTTAGGTGGAAACCCAAGTCGGGAGAAAACCACCGCTGCAGTTGCTCGGCCTTCAATATTTTATTATAGAGAAAACATCTTACAACATATGTGCTGGCGCAGACTTGACCAGCACGCAGGCACCCACCTGCGCTCGTTTACCAGCCTCTCCTGGAAGGGAGCTCCAACCCCCTGACTCGTTTACCAGCCTCTCCTGGAAGGGAGCTACGACCTCCTGCTCTCGTTTACCAGCCTCACCTGGAAGGGAGCTACGACCCCCTGACTGAAGGCTACAACCCTCAGCACCACCTTGGACCACGTTTCATCAATTTTCACACTGGATCCAACAACTTCAATAGAACACCACTCGCAGGCCACATTTCATCATATTTTCACACTGGACCCTCTTCATATATTTAAGCTCAATCATACAACCAAACTGATACAGACAACTCAGCACTGTAGAATACAGATATCAGAAACACAGCAGATCAGATCAGACAATTCTTACCACAGACCTCAGCAAACCCTAGTTTGCATACGCGCTTTCCTTTCAGTGATGTCGCGTATATACGCGCTTACGTCCACAGAAACCAGCGTATACTTCAGTATAAATTTCATTGCGCATACGCGCTTTTACTTCGGCGAAGCCGCGTATATACGCGCTTCCTCTGCGGCGAAGTAGCGTATAGATCTTCAATCATTATAGAGCAGCATACTTCTTCAGATCAGATATTCAGTTCAGATTTACCCTTTTCCTTCAGACATATGTTCGCCTAGATGTTCGCCTCATCACAGATCTAAGCCTTCCATAAACAGATCTAGCAAATACAGATACATTTCAGATCTAGATATCCCGCTTCATCATTTCTTCATAGGTGCATCATAGATTCAGATCTATCATCAAACCTTTACCCTTTCCATACAGATATACTTCATAGAGAAGTATTCATTCAAGCTCAGACATCTTGCCCTCACACTAATGTTTTGCACAATGAATTTCTTCTCCTTATATAGGTTTATCCTTTTTCAATACCATGAGCCCCCTTTTTCAATAACATGGGCCAAAACAATACCATGAGCCCAAAACTACCTGGACGGGGTCAATTAGGTGGATCATTACCCAATACAATGGGTCAATACCATGGTGGTTACCCTTGGTTTTGCACTTTTGAGCGCTTTAGCCCATACGCGACTTGGCACGTTATTTTCCGCGTGCATACGCGACTTCCCTTAGACAAATCCACGTATACATAGAGACATACTCTTTTTCATCATAGAATTAGCACATGCTGAATTCCTTTCTTCATTGCCTTCTGTTCATACTGTAGATACATCAGATTTCCTTCATCAAGGACATATTCTATCAAGCACAACTTCATCAAGTAAGTTGTCATCATATTCATCAAGTGGGTTGCCTTTCAAGGACAACACTCATCATCACATTGTCAAGAGACATCATATCACATCAGATTTACATAATTTACCAAGTCCACCAAGTCAAGAATAACTTTATCAGGTGGTTTGCCATCAAGGACAACACATGTCAATAGTCGCATGTCTTCATCTTCATTTAGTGGGTTGCCATCAAGGACAACACTCTGCATCATATTTCCAAAAATCTCCCCCTTTGGACTTGATGGCAACCATGATGGTGTTTGGTTACCACAACAGATAGATACATTAAGACACCATGTCACTCTCCCAAATATTTGACATCATTATCTTCTCTTCATTCAAACACTTCTCTTCATTCAAACACCATGTCACTCTCCCCCTTTGACATCAAGGGAAAAGGGCGGATCAAAAACCAACACTCTCCCCCTTTTCTCCTCATGTGGAAGAAACATTCTGCAGATCTGATATGTGCTAAAGTGGCCAAGCTCCCCCTGAGTTCATGCTGAATCTTCAAATATATTTGTCAATGAAGTACATGACTCTATGAACTTCCTATCACCAAAGACCCATACTTACATCAAACATCCAACCAAGTGGATTTACATATGAGACTCAAGTACCCAACCAAGTGGGTTTACACATTTTAATTCAACTACCCAACCAAGTGGGTTTAAAAAAATTGACTCAGCTACCCAACCAAATGGGTTTACAAATTTGACAAGTCCTTACATGACCGAATATTACAAACTTACACAATGTGTCTCAACAAGCCCTTTTCATCAAAAATATGACCATCTATGACCAACACCAGAACGACCTCAAGAATGAGAACATATTTCAGAACCATCATAATGCCAACCATGCATTATACTCAACAACGCTAATGCTCCCCCTGAATCTGTGCATCCAAGCATCCTTTTCATATGACTAAGGCTCCCCCTTAGTTTGTGCATCCTGAACACTTTCACCAACAAATCATCAAGGCATATTTATCAAAACATGAGAAATAGAATTATGAGCACTAGAACACCACCAAAGATACCAAACAGTATCAGAGATACCAAACAGTACTGCAGCTGTGCTGAAGATAGCTGACTCCAAGCAAAATTGTCAGCAATCAGACATACGCGGTTTTCTGTGCAGGAACTCGAGTATATACGCGACTGTGTTTCATGAAACCCGCGTATCCACTGTCATCTTCTAAATTTCAACCAGATCTGAATCTCTGTGAGGCACAGATAGTGTTCAGCTTCTTTCTGAGATATTTGACTGCTTCCCTGGACTACAGATAGATAGAACAGTGTAGTTGTGTCTTCAAGCGTCATCCAATGGTGGTAGCACAAGTGCATTAGTAACCAAGTCTTCATATTCCGTGCAGCATCAATACATTCTTTCCAAGAGAGATTATCATACCAGAACAACATCTTCAGATATGTGTCAAGCAATCATCCATGTGGTCCAATATCATCAAGATCTTTAAGATTTAACATGAAGTAACATATGTAGGCAAAAGATCTCAACCATAGAAACAAATTTTGCATGATCTATTCTTATTTCTGAATCAAGCGACATCCAACTCATCCATGTGTGAGCACAAAAGATACTTATCAGAAATCAGGGCTCAAATTCTCATCATAATAATCCATGTACCAATTCATCATCATTTGAGCATGAGTATCATAAAGACCAAAGAATAAGCAATCATATTGCCAACAATGCAATCATTAGTATTGAACCTGCTGCTCCCCCTAAACCAGTGCTCTTCCTTAACTTGTGCAATCTGAAACACCTTCAACAGTAAGTTATTAGCAACAATCTCTGCATGGGCTGCTCTTATCTCCGAATTATAGGACTTTCATCTCAACAATGAATACTCTTCATCAACAAGCAAACAAGACTCATCCATAAACTTCATCATAGAAAACCAAGTATCATATCATCATAATCATGAGTATAACCAGAACAATGCTTAACAGTGCAATCATCAGCAGTCAGACTGATGCTCCCCCTGGACCTCTGCTCCAGATCTTCAGCTATTAGAAAAATTTTCTCATTATCAATGCATACGCGGCTGTGTCAGCTGGAACTCGCGTGTATACGCGACTTTGTTTCATAGAACCCGCGTATGGAAAGTGAAGCATAGAAAATTTTCATCTTCCTTCATTTCTTCCTGAGCTTGTACCTCCTGTACTTGTCCTTTCAACATCAGATACGCTGTCAGAAGTAAACATAACCAGAATAATCAAATCAACCTTGAGAGTCATCATGCATTGCTCCCCCTGTGACGATACATTACTAAATCTCATAATGTATCCCACATCATTCCTGTAGTCAAAGTAAGCTTCAGAAGCGGATGACTGCAGTGGGGTCAGAATTCCCTACGTTTCTGATCGGTCCTTGAATTGAGTGTTTTCTTCAAGAAAATCATTGTCTTCTAGAGCATCCACAAAAGTATCCTTTTCTTCTATAGATTGATTCTTATTCCATCCCTCCATCTTTTTCCAGACTTGTTTAAAATTTCTATTTGTGTGCTGGAAGTTGTCCAATTTCTCATATCTATTCAGCCTGCATTCATTTTCTACATGTCCATATTTGTTACAAGAGTAACATCTCATGTGTCCAGAGTAATAAGAATTATAATGAGTATTTCTGATCTTCCTTCTTTTACAATCAGCTGCTTTATGTCCATACTTGTTACATGAGAAACAATATCCCTTGAAGCTACCAGAGTACCTGTTTATTTGTGGCTGAATTGTTCTGCTTCTGCAATTTGCTGCAACATGCCCATAGTTATGACATTTAAAACATTCAACGTTCTTGAATGAATTCTTTTGAGAATTCATGATTGTTGGTTGATCTTTTGACTCTTTCAACACTTCAGATTTTGCATTGATGTCCTTTGATTCTTTAGCACCTCCTTGTGAGCTAGATTCTCCTTTAACAGTTTCATGGAAACCAAGACCATGTTTGATAGCGGGAGACCTTTGATTACTCAGAATATTGTCCAAAATGTTAGTACTATCATGAAACCTCAAAAGTTTTACCTTTTCTTCTAATTTACCTTTGAGAATGTTTACCTCAACCTCCAAGGCTTGACATTGCTTTGTCATGCTTTCTTCTTTCCTTCTTCCATCTTCTACTTGATCCTTCAAATTTAGAATCTCTTCTTTCAACCAATTTTCGTTTTCTTCACATGTTTGTTGCAGCTCTTCATTCTTCTTATTTGATTTTTCCAGATCTTCTTTGAGAGAGATGATTTCTGCTTCAAGGCCTTCCTTTTCAAATGACAAAGGTTCTTCATTCTTCTTATTTGATGCTTCAAGATCTGTTTGTAGAAAGATGATTGCAGCTTCAAGTCCTTCATTCTTCTTGTTTGATTTTTCGAGATCTGCATTTAGATTGTTGATTTCTGCTTCTAGTTCTTTAATACGATTTTGATACTTGTCCACCTGACCATTCAGCATTTCTATTTGTTCTTTCATTTGAGAGATCATCTCTTTGTTGATAGAATCTTTCTTGTCAATTGCTCTTTGTTGTTCTTCATATTTGATCTTGAGAGCTTTCTCTATTTCCAAAACACTACTTTCACAAACTTCATTATTGTTTGTACCACCAAGATCATGCAAAGGATGACCCCAATCACTATCTGATTCATCTTCTTCTATTTTCTGAGATATCTCCTTGCTTCGAATAGCCTTCTTCTTTTTCTTCTTTGCCATGAGCACTTGTAGAGCTTCGTCAGAATCTGTTTCATCTTCTTCAATTTTTGCTATACATGATTTCTGAAGTATCTCCTTTCCTTGAGTAACCTTATTCTTTTGCTTCTTTGCCATGAGCACTTTCAGATCATGGTCAGAATCATCTTCATCTTCACTGGACACTTCATCATCATCTTCTTTTGCATAATAACTCTTTCTCTTTTCAAATTGTTTCCCTTTACCATGCTTTTCTCTATAAGGACATTTAGTAGCATAATGACCAACTTTTCCACACTCAAAACATTTGAAGGGAAGCTTACCTTTGAATCTTCCAGTACCTAGTTGGAGCTTTCTCACGAAATTCGCTTCTTCTTCATCAGATATATAGCTGGATTCTTTGACAACTTCCTTTTCCTTTCCTTTTGTAGATGCCTTAAAAGCAACTTCTCTGATTTGGGAAGGACCTCCTTGTCTCATTTCAAAAGCAGTCAGAATACCATGCAATTGAACAATAGAAAGAGTTTGCAGATCTTGCCTTTCTTCAATAGCAGAAACTTTAGAGTCAAATTTTGAAGTCAAAGATCTCAAGACCTTTTCCACCAGAGTAGTATCAGCCATGGTTTCACCCAAATTTCTCATTCGATTTACAATATCATCCAGACGAAGAAAGAAACTGGCAACACTCTCATCACTATGCATCTTCAAATTTTCATATTCAATTCTAAGAGTTTGGAGTTTTGCACTTTTTACCTTTGTATCTCCTTCATATCTTAGAATGATTTTGTCCCATATTTCTTTTGCTGAATGTAGCTACATCACTTTAGCAAATTCTGATTCAGACATGCTTCCTAATAAGACATTCACTGCTTTGGCATTGATTTCATACTTCTTCCTTTCTGCTGCATCAGTAGGAATACTTGCCAGGTATTGATAACCTTCTTCCACGATTGCCCATACATCTGCACCAAGACTTTGCAGATATGCTTTTGTTCGTACCTTCCAGAATATCAGATTGCTTCCATTGAATAGAGGTGGCTTTATAGACATCACTCCTTCTTGACTTCCCATTGCGACGGATATCCTTCAAGCGATCAAGCTTCTGCAGAAGAACCTGCTCTGATACCAATTGTTGGGGAAAAATACTAAGAGGGGGGGGTGAATCAGTATTTACTGCATATTCAAAAAATTTTACTTTTTCACTCTCTAAAACCCATACGCTACTTTCCTTGTTCGCTAGCGTATATACGCGGATCCCCTTTATGAAACTCGCGTATACACGAGAGATATAGATATCCTTTAATTCTTCACTTAAACCATTCCATCATTTATTCTTCGGACATTTAGCAAGCAGTAAACATACGGTAAGAACGAGAATAAACCATCACACAAAGCATCACACATGAACACAGGGATTTTGGTGGAAACCCAAGTCGGGAGAAAACCACGGCCGAGGGGCTACGACCTTCAATATTTTTTTATAGAAAAGCTTATATTACGGCATATGTCTTTAGCGCGGACTTGGCGGCCACATGACTTCCCTGCGCTGGATTTCTTCTCGACCTCTCCTGGAAGGGAGGCTCCAACCCACGACTTGTTTACCGACCTCTCTGGAAGGGAGCTCGACCCCACGTTCTCGTTTACCAGCCTCACCTAGAAGGAAGCTACCACCCCCTGACCGAAGGCTACAACCCTCAGCACCTCTATGGACCACGTTTCATCAATTTTCACACTGGATCCAAAGCTTCCTTTAGGACACCACTTGCAGGCCACATTTCATCATGTTTTCTGCAGACCTCTTCGCCTCAGCCCCGCTCATCCTTCGACCAAAGCCGTCCCAGACAACTCGTACGGTAAAATACGAATCGCAAGCTTGACGGATCAGATTAGACAATTCTTACCACAGACCTCAGCAAACCCTAGTTTTCATACGCGCTTTCCTTTCACTGATGTCGCGTATATACGCGCTTACGTCCACAGAAACCAGCGTATACTTCAGTATAAATTTCATTGCGCATACGTGCTTTTACTTCGGCAAAGCCGCGTATATACGCGTTTCCTCTGCGGCGAAGTAGCGTATAGATCTTCAATCATTATAGAGTAGCATACTTCTTCAGATCAGATATTCAGTTCAGATTTACCCTTTTCCTTCAGACAGATGTTCGCCTAGATGTTCGCCTCATCACAGATCTAAGCCTTCCATAAACAGATCTAGAAAATACAGATACATTTCAGATCTAGATATCCCGCTTCATCATTTCTTCATAGGTGCATCATAGATTCAGATCTATCATCAAACCTTTACCCTTTTCATACAGATATACTTCATAGAGAAGTATTCATTCAAGCTCAGACATCTTGCCCTCACACTAATGTTTTGCACAATGAATTTCTTCTCCTTATATAGGTTTATCCTTTTTCAATACCATGAGCCCCCTTTTTCAATACCATGGGCCAAAACAATACCATGAGCCCAAAACTACCTGGACGGGGTCAATTAGGGCGGATCATTACCCAATACAGGCAGGATCAATACCATAGGTAGTTACCTTGTTTTCACTTTTTGGCGCTTAGTGGCCACTCTTGTATTCTGGTTCCACATTCATACTGGCTCTGTGACTTCAGTGATAGTGTTGTGACACCATCTTTCATATAGAGATTAGCACATGCAAATTCCTTTCTTCATGCCTTGGCTATACATGACCATGGATGCCTTCCCATCCAGGGGAATATATTATAGCTCAAGCCTTTATTTCATCAGTGATTGTGTATGTCTTCATCAAGTAGACATGCTGGGGTAACACTGTGTCAACCAGCCAAGGAACATCCTGCCTCAATTTACATAATTTACCAAGTCCACCAAGTCAGAATATTTAACTCCAGGCATTTTCATCAAAGACAAGCACCGCCATGGTCGTATTGTCTTTCGTGCTCCCATTGACAGGTAAAATAAATGACACGTAATCATATTCCCGCTCCCGTGTGATCAGGGATCACATCCCGGATGAAACTCTCTTCTTGATCAACACTCTTGATCCATGGTACAGTGATATCATCGTGTACCTTTAGACATCTACCTTCCGGTCCGAGTTGACGGAGGATGTTCGGCATTGTGTTCGACATCAGACACAACCATATCCAATTGTCGAAGATACCTTATATCGTGTCGGAGTCGATTCTGTACTCCACCAGTGTTTGACCTTAGAGGAGGCTGACAAAGTTCTGAATGACTATCACAGTGGCACCTGTGGCGGTTACATGTCCGGTTATGCTACCACACAGAATATCCTTCATGCAGGATATTTTTGGCCATATATATTTAAAGACTGTATTGTTGCAGTATGAAAGTGTCATGAGTGACAAATTTTCCAACGCAAGATGCATGCACTAACTCTCCCATTACATCCTGTCATTACCGTAGGCCCTTTTTTCAAATGGGGCATTGATTTTATGACGTGTAACCCTCACTCGGCCAAGGGGCATGATTATATCATCATTGCCATAGATTATTTCACCAAGTGGGCCGAAGCGATGCCTGCACTGGTTGCAGATGATAAGATAGTTGCACAATTCATTTTCAACCATGTGATCACGCGTTTCAGCGTTCCTCAAGCCATATTCACCGATCATGGCTCTCATTTCATGGACTACATGATGGCAGAGCTGACATCGAAGTTGGGCTTGCGTCACGACAGCTTGACGTCATACTACCCTCAGGAAAATGGCCAGGTTGAAGCTGTGAACAAGGTGCTTGTCATGATGCTTCAATGAACAATTGGTATACACAAATCAAATTGGCATCTCCAATTTTTTTCAGGTCTCTGGGCCTACCGAACGTCAGTGAAGAGTGCGACCGGATTCACACCTTTTCAGTTGGTGTATGGTCTGGAAGATACTCTTCTGGTTGATTGTGAAATCCCTTCACTGAAATTGGCTGTGGAATTACTGTCGAATACCTCCCGAAGGAAGAATGTCTCCTATATCCCGAGAGATTGAATGAAACTCACCACTTGGCTGCTTTGGTTATTGAGGCATGGAAAAAGCGGGATAAAGCTCATTTCGATCAAACGGTTTCTCTGCGCTCTTTTATCGAAGGGGACCTCATCCTCTTGTATGATCAAGCCCATGACAAACTTGGGGTAGGAAAATTCCAACCTATGTGGCATGGGACCTATATCGTTAAATGGGTATTGAAAAATGGGGCTTATGACCTGATCGATTATGAAGGTCTTCCTTTGGCGCAACCCAGAAATGGGTTGTACATGAAGAAATATTATGCTTGAATCATTCTTGCGTAGTATATGTACATAGGTGATTTTTTCATTTTTGTGCATGTGTGGTGTGGTGTGCTTTGTAAGAATTTTTCTGCTGATTGGGTCTTCCTGATTGTGCAGATGTCTATTACTCCTTATGTCGATTTCGTGGATGGTGCCTCCCGCAGTACCAGGAACCTGTCTTCGGCAACCTGGGTAATTTACAATCCTGCTGGTGAGTTGGTTAATTTACAAGGTGTTTTTCTAGGGCCTGCTACGAATAATGTTGCGGAGTATAGTGCCATTTTGTAATTATTAAATGAGGTTGTTAACCTCGATATTCGCGTGTTACTTGTACATCTAGATTCATAGCTTGTGGTTTTACAACTCAATGGTCGTTATTCAGCTAGAAACCCATGCATTTTAAGACTGTATCTACGTATTCGTTTACTTGAGAGAAATTTTGATTACATTACATATCAACATATACCAAGACGAATGAATACACTAATAGATGCAGTAGCCAACATGGTATTAGATATACATTTACGCAATTTATAACAAACAACATCATATGTAAACAAGATCCATGTAGAAAATAGATGTATATATATGTTGAGTGTTTGCAATGTGTGCATCATATAAAACCAAAAATATACATGTTTGTTTCAGTTACATCCAGAGACAACATGTCTCTCAAAAAATATGCATATAAAAATCCTAGGCAACTAATCGGCATGGTGCTCATGGTAGCACGTCACTGCCCGCACCAACCGCCTCAGTAAGCGATGGAGTCAACTCGGCACCCCTACGGTGTGCCTCTGATAAGCCAATGGAACATCAGCTAGAAGAGAATAGTCCGGGATTCTGCAAGAAATCCCCTCCAAGTTCTGCACGAGCTCATCCCCCTCGCCCCCCTCACCATGAGGGTCATAAGCGAGAGGGGTCCTCCTCGCCACTGGTGACATTCCAACGGGCCTCTCTTGACCAACATATGCATACATATAGGATAAGCTGTTAGAACATGCATTTATACCAAAAAATCATAAAAATCATAAAATTAAAAAGATTCTTACCCATCTCATCATCCTAGTCCTCTCCTTCCGAGAGTGGAAAGTCTGGGTCTCCTGTGAAATCAGTGCCAACATAGGGCCAATCCTCTACAATGATCAGCTGTCATCGGAGCCATCCAAAGAACTCGAGCTACCATGAAATATGTTGGCCGCCCCCTACCCTTGGCATCAATGCTGCCCATCGAGCCATTCGTGGCTCTCTCAAAGGTTGATCTGTGACTATAGCCCCTTGGCCCTGAAAGATAGGTAGCCATTCCAGGAAGAACGATACCAAGATGGACCCATATCCAAACTATTTTAGTTTGGTATTTTTGCACTTGGTTAGTTTCCGTTTGATGTTCATCGTCACGGTTTTAGCCCAGTCAAATACTGTTGGGTTCATTCATTTTGACATGAGGAGGAGCTGCGTCTTGGTAGCTTCTTCTGGTGCCTTTGAACCCACAACCCGCATAATAGTATGTAGCACTACTCTGAGTGCTAGATCAGGAATGGTCTAAATGTCCACCTTTCCGCTACCTGACCCTTTACGTGCCCCTTCACACACTCTTTCCATGACCATTGTCATGTTTTCACCTGAGTGCCTGGTGCCAGTCAAGATAGGAACTGGAGCTCTATGTGACAGTCCAGTGATTAAGTATACGTTGGACACTTCGAGCTCAAGTAATTGATCTCGAAGTTTAAACTTATCTTCATCCTCATCCCATATACTTATCAAATATTGCAGTAATTCGGGCTAAGCCCAGAGACATGGTGTTAAGAATAATTTCTTCAAACCGTAATTTCGGAGAGCATTCATGCACTGCTCATTCCCCATTGCCAGCTCATATTCTTCACTGTGCTCTCTTTATTTCCATTCAATCACCATTTTTGTTGTGTACCTGCATCAATTTGGTCACAAACACATTGTAATATCCCTTGGGCATTTAAAAAAACAATTAATTGGCTCATTTTTTTAAAAATTTAAATGGAATATTGGGTTGCATGGTTGGCGTAGCTGTTTTGCTGACAATCGCGCCACTTGGTGCGGCCCCTGTGAGAAAAAGGGTTGGTTGGCATGGGTCCATGCCGGATACTCGCGCCAACCACAGAGGCCATATATTTTCAATTCCTCCCCTTAGGGACACCAAATGACACTTAAAAGCTATAAAATATGGCTTAAAAAATGGCCAATGGAAGCCGCTCTTACCTGAAGAAGACAGGATCTGATTTTTTCCACTGGATTTCTCTCAGTCGTCACTGCAAGATCGCAACGGAAATGGTTCACTATCACTCTGCAAAGAGGTAAAGAGGTCAAAATTAAATATGTTTTTACCATTGGTAATATTTATAACTTTTTAGAATCAAAATTAGGTTTTGGGACTTGTTTTTCTGATATTTTACTATATTTTTGTCGAAAAATGGGTTTTACACTTGATTTTTGTGCAGTGACAGGTTTTCAAGCGATTAGGACGACGCCACGAGTTGTATTTTATACTTTTTTAGACTCGGTAAAAACACGAAAAATTCACTACTAGAGTCACCTTTCAGTTCTTTTCTGACTCTCTAAAACTGAAAATATCGCCGAGTTGTTTGTCGTTTTGAGCTTTTTAAAATTGGCTGCAAAATGACATCTACCCAGTATACATTTACCCATTTTTCAGGCTAGGATAGATTATTTACGAAAAAGGAATACCCTAGCCTATCGTGACTAAGAGGTTCTCTTAGACATAGTTTTCTACCTTTTCGGATCTGTGGGACTATCTACGAAAAGGGATTGCTAGAGTTTTCTTTTCCACTATCTTTTCAAACTCTCTAAACATGAAAAGACGTTCAGTTCTTCCTTTGTTAGACTCGTTAAAAACTAATGACATCGGACTCCGTCGTAATGATGTTACTCGAGTTCCTCCTTCCTAGGGCTCGTTAAATGTACTAGGATGGATTTGTTCGAAGGAAAAATTTATATCGCAAGAACATTTTATCCCCTTAAAGCTTCTTTTCAAAAAATAATTGGGGTACTCGCCAGAAATGGTAGGGGAAAATGGAACTAGTATTATAGTCGTGTTGGCAGTATGTTGCTCTTGAACATGGCACTTGTCTGCATTCGTGTTGGGTTGGGGACATCTCATCTCGTTATTTTCTTGCCTCCATGGGTTTGGGTAATCCTTTTTGACCCTCATCTATTCTTTGCCATGTCACCATGACCTTAGATCCTTTGATTTCAAATACTGCAAAATCCAAAGTCGTGCCACCGATATGTTCAAGAGAAGTTGGCCTCTGTAGTTTTCAACCTCCCTCTGATTCTCTGTTGGTCTTGATTCACAAACAATTATGTCCCTCTGTCTCGTGTCAATGATGTGAGAAAAATTATGGCCTGCCTTCGATCAAGGTCACTTCCTGTCGACTTCAGCTCATTATCCGGGGAGCTGATCTAGAGACTCCCTTCAGGTACCTTGGAGCCCGCATGCCTCAATGGCAGGTTCTTCGCATTCAACACAAGGTTTTCATTACTGACCTTCGATCGGATGATTCTGCGGGTGTTCGAAGCTAGCTCACTTTTCACATTCTGTGGATTTTACCTCTTTTACCTTAAGATCCATCGTCATTATTTGTGGTTTCTATCACATCTGTTAACGACTTTAATTATTGGTTGGTAATTAGATGATGTTCTTGCATGTTCGAATTTAGCTCACATATTCACATGCTTGAAGTTGTACTCCGTTTGGGTCGAGATGGAGTGCAAGACCCTGGATTTTGTTTGATAAACATCCAGGCTATGGATTCTTTGTGGATTATTATGATTTATTACATGACTCATTCGATTGGGTGGCTGCGACAATACCTGAGTCTACTTGTTGATCCTTATTTACTGGATGGTTGCGTCCATACCTTGGATCCTAGTTTTTTTACACTCTATTATGGATGGTTGTGCCCATACCACATATCATGTATGAGAGATATCAGTTGTATTTGTATTCGCAGTTTTTTCGATGGTAGTGTTTTCGGTTGGGCGTCTCATAAAGCATTTCACCCCTCCCTCTCTCTCAAACCTCATGCTTTAGGGGGAATCTTTTACATAGCATTGTGTCACCATCGATGCAATCCCTCATCCCACACATTGGACTATTCCTATGACCTGTGAGTAGTAAAATTTCTTGAAAATACCTTAATGGCATCCTTTTTCATAAGGATAAGAATTCTCCTGAAGAACAATTCCTCTGGAAAACCCTAAAAATCCATGTTTTGGCATTGATGCAGGTAGCCAGTTCATCCCTCGCGTCGATGGGGAAAATACATCATAGTGGGTGCGCCAAGTTGGCTCTCTGTCCCTGTGTCATGCCTGCGCCAAGCCTTTTAAGGAATTTTATTTTAATATAGAAGGCGGAAATTTGGTTTTAAAAAACTCAGAACAGATCACCAAAATGGGTTTGGGTTGTTTGCCTCTGGATCTCCCTGATTAGGAAGTGGTTTTCCACCTCTCATGGAACCTTCATAAGAGATAGGGCTCTTTTCTATGATTATAGGGAGCCTAACCTCTCCTCCTCCCTCTATAAAAGCCTACCCTCTCTATTTGCTAGCTAGCTGAACTTGTGGGAGGAAAACTATAATTGGGCAACTATTGAGAGCAGAGCCAAGGAGAACCCCGTAAGAGAGAGATATTTGTCGAGATTTTTGACAGCCTTCGTTAAGACGTGCTCCGCTGCAAGCCCCGTCGAAGGAAGATCATAGCATCAGAGAATTTGGTTGTAATCTCCCTTTTTGTCATCTTTAATATAAGCGACTTTGATTTTGGTTCCATTCGTGTGTCTACTCTTTTATGTAATGCAATGAATTATATCTTCTCTGATTGATATATAGCTACATGCTTGAAGTATTATGTTGTATTTTGTCATTTCTCTACATGTGTACAGGTGTCCGGACGTGGCGAACAGAAGGACTATGTTCTGTCAGGCTAGGGATGAAGAGCACCGCTTCTTCCTCGACAACAACAACGTGGGATTTGAGGTAGTCTACTTATTGCAATCTTTGTTTTTCTTGTAACTAGGAACCAACATCATTGTGTGTTTCGATTGTTGCTAGACCCACTCTAGGGCTAGTGGGATCGCCTCTGTCCGCAGAGGGGATTTACCACCTCAACACCTAGCACTAAGATCTGTGCTCAATTTATAGGGAAAATGAATGTAGTTTCGTAATCAATGAAATTATAATAATAGGAAAGAAATGTTTCCAAGCTCAAAAGTGTTATATGGACACTTGGATTCGAAGTTTGACACATATGGAATCTTCTATAAGGAAATGACCATGTGGAGATTCTGGAACCATGAGAATTTCACTCCCATTTGACCAAACATACTCTTCAATTTTAGGAAGTGTATTGCAATGCACCCTTGAATGGAGGGAGATGCATATGAAACATAGTTATTCCCTTGAGAGACATCATTGGTGAGCTCATAAATTATATAAAATATACTTCAAACCTTGGAAATATCACAATAGAAGATATGAATGATTTTTTCTTCTCTTAGGGCATGTAGAAACTGAAATGATAGGGGATGATAGACCCTATTTAATTGGTCCTAGGGATGATGTCTAGTTTGACCAGGTCATGGGGGATGATGCCCAATTTGACCTATAATAGTTGCACCCTAAAGTATCAAGTTCGAATAATAATAATATTTTTTGAATGAGATGCTTTACGACGTGATGGGTTAGAACTGAAGCGGAGTGGTGACCTGCATCAATATTACAATACGTTACATCATTATATTTTCATCTTGATCATGAATTACTAAGGGAGGCATTCCCATGCTCAGCACATAAACTATCTAATAACATCTACATAGTGTAGAAATTCGTCTACATTGGAATGTTTCCCACCATAGACATGCCTATAGATATAGGCCCATTTTTGGATGACTATTTGTATTTAAGGTCACCATACAGAGATGTGTACAGCAATCATGAAATTGTAGCCCAGATGGCTGAAACTAGATCCAGGATCTTCTTATCTCATTCACTCGATCGTTTGGGTACAAGTATAGCCATGCGAATATATGATTTTTAGTCGAACATGGTAAGACATCATTTGATTACCAGAAAATGGTGTGAGTTGTTAACAAACGCGATAAAACCACCATTGGTGTTAATGGACCTCAAGGTATTGCAGTAAATTTCACAAGGCATGAATATATTATTTGATGCGAACGCCAAACAAAATCTTTTTGTCAAAGGTTTGGAAGCGAGGATCTTGTCGAAGCTGTAACAAGCCTCATGGTACTGGAAGATGATGTTTCTAAGTAAACTTCCTGGATAATGATTTGATGTCAACAAGAAGCCACTTTATTGCAAAACGGGAGTTACTGATTTCAGAGACAAAATATGACTTGATATAGCAATGTTTAGGGATGAATATCATGAGAATGAAGGTTTATGAGTATTGCATAAGGATGAGTATTCACTGGATGACTTCTCTTGAACATATCGGTGACACTGAGATGAGTTGATAGCATTTACCCAAAATCAAAGTGAAGGTATGATGAGCCATAGGTATGAATGAACCGTCAAGAAGATTACCCAACCCAAACAGTCACGATGATGGAGTGTAGTGTCATGTTCAAGAGCGACCTACTACCGTAAAAGTTTTGTTCACTTTCCCAAATTTTCCCACAGTCATTTGTCGACCAATACCTCTTTACTTTTTAACAAGCTTGAGGAGGATAACATATGCTTGATCTATAATTCAACCCTTCGACGAATAATTTATTGCTATTTAATAATTTAACGAGTCTAGTGATGAATGAAACTTGATTCTTGTCATGATCGACAAGCGCATCGTTATTTTATTTTTTAACAAGCCTAACGACAGTGACAACCCGGTCCTTTTTCATATTTGAAAAAGAGGACAAAAGAAAACTCCATAATTACTTTTTCGTAAATCTGTCGCTTAGATCTGAAAAAGTGTAAAATGATATCTAAGAGAACCTCCTAGCCATGTTTGACTAAGGTTTTCCTTTTCATAAATAATCTATCTCAGTCTGAAAAAGGGTTAAAATTATGCTGAGTAGATATCAATTCATTTAATTTTATAAGCTCAAAAAGACAAGTGCTCGAAAATATTTTCACATTATCGAAGTTTGAAAAGAGATAAAAGAGGACTCCAGGGGTTCCGTTTTTGCTGTTATTGAAGCTCGAAAAAGAGATAAAAGTTCTCTTCAAGTCCTTTTTCATTTTTATCAAAGCTTGAAAAATAACGATAAAAGTATGCTTTGTGGTCAAATCATTCTTGAAATAAATGTGCACGAATAATCTGCTATATCAGTTGCAAACCTATTCAGAACAATGTCAAATGGATTAAAAATAACTATTTGATGATAAAAATTGAATAACCATAGTCACAACAATAAATATGATTTGAAAATAATCAAATGAATAATTAAAAGAGTTTTACTATTCATTTTTACCATTTGAAAGTTACCATTTTCATTTTGGAGCTTTGAACCTATTTTCCCCCTGAACTTCAGCTGTTGATTTCGATCGATTTTGTAGATGGGTTTCCTCACCATTTGATCTAGGTTGGTGCCATAAACCTCCTCTTTCCTTTAGTAGTATTTTTGTTTCATTCCATTGCATTTTTTTAGGGATTTGGGCCCCTTAGGGTAAATCTATTTTCAAAAGAGGGAAACGCACCCTTGGATGTCAAAACCTGCATTGGACTGCACCTGAAATGAAGGCTAGGTGCATATGCAATGCACTATCTCTTGTCTAAGGCTGCGTTGGGTGCAATTCAAATTCTTTATTCTTGCACTGCGACCAAATTTAGCCTATTGTTTTGCATGAAAAGGGTCTTACTGAATCTTTTGGTTGTATTTCAAGGATTCATTGGACTAAAATGACAATTACTTAGAGAGAAATAGAGCATGAAGAAAAAAACGCGGTTTCCCTTAATGATCCGGGTATTGTAATAGGCCTCAGAGATTGTGGGTTATTGAAGTACATCCATCTATCAGGTATGAGGCAACATATGGAACTATTGGATTTCCTTGTTCATGCATGGGATCCGGAAATTGATGAATTTAATATTGGGAACAAAGTGGTCCAAATTTTAGTGGAGGATATCTATTTTATGACAGGCTTGTCAAGGAGAGGCCTACCCATTTCTCTCTTAGGGTCTTCTCTCGGAGGAGAGACAGTGAGAGACTATGTTTTGTAGTATTGCTATCCAAGAGCAGAGCCTAGAAAGGATGGGAAAATAAATATCCTTGAAGTTCGTGATTTTCCATTGAAAACCATTTTATTTATGATCGCAAATATTGCTACTACCGCTACACTAAATTTAGCGAATAGATCTTATATGCAGTATGCGTTAAAGTCCATGGAACTAATAGTTTTCAACTAGGTTGAAGTTGCGCTCTCTCAAATGAACAAACAACTGAGCAAGGAAAAGGGAGGAAGGAAGAAAAATTTCAACCATGGTTTGATGCTCATTTCGTTTTCCTTAGAGCAGATTCCACTGATGTAGCCTCAACATATGATGTTGGGTGTATCTAACCCTAGAGATCTAAGGATGCAGAGATGGGAAGAACTGATGACTAGACATGCAGGCCAATCGTCCATCATGTTCTCAACTTCATTATTTGCTTGGTTCAAGTGACATATTATCACCATTGATGACTATGCATATGAAGGCGTCGATTTTCGAGGAGATCCAAACTTAGCTTTACCAGAAGGCGCTCAGTGGGGTGCAATTGATAAGAATGTTTTCACCATGTTTTTTTTATTTTTCTAAGGTTTATACATGCTTTTGTATTTTGATTTTTTCTCAAGACTAAACTAAAGTTTTAATGTAATGCATATGTGGATCGAGTTCAACCAGTGGGAGAGCCAGAGCATGGGGTGGATGAGCCAGTAGAGAGGGTTGTCAGGAGAGCAGTGCTTTAGGATTTAAATATGGTTGAGACTCTTGCTGAGCTTCAATAGCACATACAGGGGTTTACCTTCGGGATTCTAGATTTTTATATTAAATAGTTACCCATGAGAATGCAGCATCATACTATTGGCGTTCCTAACTACCATATGTGATTACTGCATAGGATAGCTAGATCAATAGCATGTTATCATGAGCATCACTAGTTTAATTTTGATATGTTGCATACATTTTGAGGTCAGATGACCAATGTGTCTTGGGCACAAATTTTGTAAAAACCTCTAACTATCTATCTATTTGATCTCAGTGTTTTTCTATGTTTATTGCGCAATCCTATTCAATTATGTGAATGTATCTTTACATGTGTTGAAAATGTCTATTTATAACATAATTTGCTAAAGAATCAGTCAATGCGTTCAGGTTTCTAGAAATTTGTTGATATCGAATGAAATAAAAATGTCTTTCCAAAATTTGAACTCTTAGGAACATACGATGCAATGTTGGATTTCTAATAGTATAAAAACTAGTAAGTTGTAATACCACAAGTTGTGATTCTAATCTTATGATGATGCGGCTAATACCAAATGAAATGGCATCAGAGATAAATTCAATCAACACTCTATACTCAGTGATATTATTTGTATATCGACTGATGCAAATCCCTTGAAAAATCACTAACTTGTCTTTCGGAGCGAAAATTGCCCATGTTGCAGAGGATAGATTATGCGTACTACGACTAGCACCATCAGCATACCCAAAAAATGGTTCCAAATATTCAGACATCTATGATGAAATGTAAAGAGGATTACTAATGTCAAGGAAACTCTTAAAAGCAAACTAAGATAGTAAATGAAAATCAACAACATATATATACAATATAATACAAAAAATTACTACACTTATGATTAAGCATAGTAACATTTCAAATACAACCCATTTTTGGGGTTGCGGCAACGGAATTCCATCGTAATCTACCAACTCATAGGCACCCTTAGCAAGAACCCTTTTGACAATATAACGGCCACACCATAATGGCTCAAATTTCCCTGTACCTATTACATCAGCTTCTTGATCATAAAGAAGGACCAGGTCACCCTCTGAGAAAATGTGAGGCTAGACATGGTTGTCATATTACGCCTTTATACATCTCTTATGTGCTTCATTGGCCAATTAGGCTTCATGACGCATTTCATCAAGATGAATTAGGTTAAAAAGATGTGCTTCTTCAACAAAGGTGTTAGGTAACAAGTTTATTGCGAGTTTTAATGACAATATTTCACATTGGATTGGCAAGATAACTTTAAGACCATACAGTAATTGAAAGGGGGTAGATCTGGTTGCGTTTCTCACTAAAGATCGGTATGCCCACAAGGCCGAGTATAGGATTAAATGTCAATTTCATTTATGAACTCCTATCATTCGTTGAAGCATTTGTTTAAGAATCTTGTTAATAGCCTCAACTGGTCCATTTGATTGTGGATAATAAGGAGTAGAACTATTGTGCGAAAATCCTAATTTGGCAGTCAAATCATTCATCATATGATTGTGAAAATGTGAACCGTGATCTGTGATTATAGCCTATGGGACCCCAAACCATGAAATGACATGATTAAAGAAAAATAATGCATCTTTTTGTCCGGTGTTGTTGAATGTAGGCATCACTTCGGCTCACTTGGTGAAGTAGTATACTGTGACAATAATGTAACCATGCCCCTCGGACAAACGAGGGTTACAGGTCATGAAGTCAATGCCCCATTTTGAAAATGGTCCCACAGAAACAACAAGATGAATTGGTGCTGGCGGTTTGCGGATTTTACGGTCAAATATCTGGCACACATGACAAATTATGACCGCAAGGATGTAATCGTGAAATATGGTAGGCCAAAAGTAATCGACGTGGAGTATCTTCTACGTGGTAGCATATCCATACAAGTGTCTTCCACAAGCCCCAACATGAAAATGATTTAAAACCTTTTTGGCCTCCTCATGAGTGAGGCACCTTCTTAAAATTTTATCAAAACCACGATGATAAAGTGTATCACCGACGATCAGATAATCTTTGGCTTGGTATCGAATACGTCACTAGTCAGAGTGAGAGATATGAGGCCAAAAATTCTAGGTCTGGAGGTAAATGATAAAATCCCCATACCAAGGATCAAATGATACTATCAAAACAAAGACTCGTTAGGAATAGATGGTTCCGATGTAGTAGCATTACTATTAGAGGGAAGGTCACAGAGAAGCTCAGCCAAAACTAAATAATTCTTTGACTTGGATTTGATGAATTCAAAATCAAATTCCTACAAAATGACAATCCATTTTGAATACTTCCCCCCTAGAAATTGACGTGATAATATGTAAGTCATGGGGTTGCAATCTAAAATGGAAATGGTTTTCCAGAACAAGATATAGTGGTGAAATCTTTGGATATCTTGAACAACCACCAAGGCAAGATTTTATACATACAAATACTTTAATTCTATATCATTGAGATTATGACTCAAATAATAGATCGTATGTTCTATCCCATTTTCCACTTGGACCAATACCATAGCAATGGTCGTATCAGCCACGATGATATATAAGAATTAATCACTCTGATAATTAGGGGGATACATTAATGATGCCCGGACAAGTGTATCCTTGAAAACATCAAAAGAAGCTTGGAAACTTGGTCCCAATGGAAGGGAATCCCATTTTCCAAGAGCCGAGTAAATCCTTTAGACATTTCGATGTATTTGAGTATGAACCTCCTTAGGAATTTATTCTTTCCCTGAAGTTTCTATAACTCAAGCAAATTTGATGGCGCGGGAAAATCAAGAATGTCCTGGACCTTCAGTAGCTCTATTCAAATTCCTTCTTTTGAGACGAAGAATCCTATCAAACAACTAGAAACAACACAAAACACACATTTATGTGGATTGAGGTGTATTTTGTAGTGTCAGCAACGTAAAAATATAGCTCTCAAATGCATCGGGTGATCTGTCCGGTTTCATGAATGCACCAGTAAATCGTCTAGATAGGGTTGAACAATGTGCTTGATGTCATTCAACGCATAATCCATTGCTCTATGAAAATTTGCCCCAGTGTTCTCTAAACCAAACGAGAGTTTCTGATAAGCGAATGTGCCGCAAGGATAGATGAATGCTATCTTGTATTGGTTTTCTGGGTGGATATTGATTTGATTATAGCCGAAAAATCCACCCATGAAAAAAACAATTTCACATCCAGCATAATCATGAATAATCTGGTCAATAAAGGGAGTATGATAGTTGTCTTTTGGACAAGAAAGATTAACATCTCGATAATCGACGCACACTCTCATGGTTCCTTGTTTTTTCATAATATGAATGATGTTGGAAACCCACTCAATTAGTGGGACATGGTAAATAAAACCAACACGCAAAAGTTTTTCCACTTCTACTTTAATGGTAGTGGCCTTCTTTGGATGAACATGATGAAGGTGTTGATGTACTGGCTTAAAATTTGGGTACATATTAATAGTGTGTTCAAAGATACTAGTATCTATTCCTTTAATTTCCTTGTAAGACCAATCAAATACATCATAGAATTCATGAAAGAGAGAGAGATATGTTTTGAGTTTTGATGGAGAAAAAGACATGCCAACATGAATTCTTTCTACAACACCGAGTTTGATCGAAATATCTAAGAAATGGTTTGTTCAATATTTGATAAATTTTGCTGGGAATCGATTGCATTAATAGGAAAATAATTCGAAAAGAATGTTTTTATCGATGGGTGATATATTTCACTGAGATTATCTTCTTCATAATCTTGAATATTGGAGTAAGGATGATGATGTTCCCATGGTTCTCCTTCTAACATCATAGTTTCTAGAATATTCTCATATGTCAAGAAAGTTGAGGAAAAAGGATCATATGGAGTACCAAAATCTAATGAAGGATCAGCCCAAACAATCACCGATGATGATTTCAGATTCACCACCCAAGCCATGTAGATTGATTTCTATGCCAGCTCAATTGGGTTGGGCGGTAGAAACTCATCCAACGTAACAACTTCAGAATCACCCATAATCTTCCTTAAGTTAGATGGAGTGGAAGATATTATGTAGCAGGTCTCTATGCTTTCAATTTTTGCCGACGTCGCAGGCGGAAATAATGCAAAGGTTCCCATGAGAGTGGAATCCTTTGAGAGTCCTACACCAATGTTCTGAAGTGCAAGTTGGGGCGTGTGAACTAATGGAATGCTTCCAATTATCTGGGAATTGGAGGCAAAGAATGATAACTGATTGATGATTGTGATAACAACTTTACGTGGAAAGGCGATCATTCTAAAATGTGTAGAAACGATCGCAGTCATAGCATATAACCATGACCTTCCAAGTAAAATATTGTATTCAAGGGGTCCGTCAATGACCTCAAATTCAATATTCACTATTTTTCACCTAGTTCAACATGCATGTTATTGATAATACCACAAGGCTTATATGTACGTCTGTCAAAAGCTTTCAACGTCGTAGGCGATTGAGATAGCGCGGCGAGCCAAGTAAATTAAAATAGTTTAGAGACATAATGCACATATATTCTCCCTCATCAATAATAGTACGATGAACAAGGTGATTTAGAACATTTACTTGGATGGAGAATGCCAATTCTACTGGTAATTACAACACATAGCCCGTATGATTAAAGATAACGAGATTGGAATCTGTCAAATCAATTCCACCAATTTTCGACAACAAAGCCTGCTTCTAGAAGGGAAAATTTTGTAACACCTCATGCGCTGACATAGCTGAAGGGGATTGAGCCAAGTCTTCAAATATATTATAATTTTGAGCAGCTCTAGCTTGAGGATTAAATGTTGATTTATGAATGACTCCCTTTGGTGGTTTGATTGTCAATTCAAGAATATAAGGTGGCGGTATTGATTCCATAGATGGATTCGTGGTCAAGGTAGTAGGTTAATCAGTAGCCTAACTACCATAATATTTATTATGTGTTGAAACCAAAACATCAGTCGATGGCTTCGTGACAGCTAGCATAAGCACTTGTGAACTAGAATATGGATCTGTAGCAATCAAATTTGTGTCCGGATTTGGAAATGGATCCATCAATATAGCTAACGCATGAGAGGTCTTAACCATTTTTGAGACTTTAGCGCGGTGAGGAAATTCCCAAACAAAGTGTTCCTCATTATAGATTATGCAAGGGTAACGAGGTTTTTTATTTCCAGGCGATTGATCAGATGATCTTTCCTGCGGGGTAGAAGTTTGATTTTTCTTTGATTTCCCCTTTCTCTTACTTCTAGGTTGCTTGTCACTTTTTCCCTTTTCAGATGACACGGATTGCATTTTGAAAGAAGGTCTAGGATTAGATGCAGTAGAGTGATGTGTTCTTGCAGTAACAATCATACCATCTCTAGCATGAGAGTCCTTTGATGGAGGAGGAACAGTAAAATAAGATCACAGCCCATAAGCAATTTTATCGTAGATTGTGCCAGAATGAGTATAAATCAAGTCTAAATATTGGGCATGAGCAATGACCTGCTCTTCAGTGACAACACCACCCTTAGCCACATCCTCAGTTATAGATGTTAATAGTGACTTAATGAACCATTCAACAAGGAGCTGATCAAGAACAAATGTATTAACCATTCTATGATGATGACGCCACTCATGAATATGATCATAAATGTGAGTAACATTAGTTTGTTTAAAATTAGTCAAGAGTTCTGTTCTAGTTTCATATCATATGGGAAAATGGAAGTGGTTCAAAAATACAGTAGCTAGGGCAGTGAAATGATCAAAATAAGCTCTTGGTAACTCAATGTACCATTTTGCGGCCAGACTAGTGAGCGTATGTTGAAAAAGACGTAGTCAAATAGAGTCATCATTTAGGGATCTCGATGAACACCACAAATGATAATTCATAACATGAGTCGACGGGTCTTCCCTAGGGTTTCCACTGAACTTAGGAATATCCAAGGGTAATTGGTGAGCTGGTTTAAATCTGGTAAATATAAAGTTACAACAAAGGCCAATTTTCGATTGCAGTCGGGTTGAGCATAGCCAAGGTATGATGGAATTTCTTGGGAAACAGGCCTTTGAGCACCAACATAAGGAATATGTTGCTAGTAACCCAGATAGGGGTTGTTTTGATAAGCAAGCACTTGAGGATTATGTTGACCAAAACCTGGATACGCTACTTGTTGAAATGAAGGTTGTGGCATTTGTGCTTGTGGCTGTCAAGGAGTCTGTCCACCAATATTATAACCCAAAATAGGATAGCTTGGATTCGGTTGAGGATAGGTATAACCTGATTGTGGCTGCAAAATCCCATAATATGGTAATCCAGCTTGTGAATAAATAATTCCGGATACAGGTAGTTGTTGTATACAAGCTGAAGGAGTTAAAGTCTGAGGGCCCAACACTTGAGAGTATTGGGTTGAAGGACCTGCCTGAGATGGTTGAGGTACAACAATTTGAGTCTGTAATAGGGGTAAAGATGTATTAATAAGTGGAGTTGATTTGGGTTTAACATGTGGAACCGATTGATATGAGTGTACAACCATTTGTGGTTGGATAGGTAGAGTGGGAAACCATTGACAAACATTGATTCCGACATTAGGATGACCAAATAATGACAGAGTATTGTCAAAGTGGTTGACCAAAGGTTCCCCACTAGCATGAAGAGTATAATAAGATGGAAAATATTGTTCTCCAAGTGCATAGAATCCAGTTGAAATTGTACTGGATGGAATATACCCAGATGGACCAGATTGATATTTCCCTGATGATGTATATAAAGGATCAAGCCGTTCAGTACTCACTATAGATTTACTAGTTAGAATACTTGATGATGACATTGGTGAAGTCCATAAGTTTGAGGATGCACTAGATAAGGTTCTAGATAAATATTAGTAACTAGGTGGGATGGAAGGGTCACCATATAAATGTGACTCTTGTGAATTTTTGAACATCAACAGAGTAGCGAGAGAAGGTGTTGTCACAATTAGAACAACTACTCCAACCAAATATGTTGGCTCAGTCATGGTTTTTCGACCAAATGTATACCATATAGGATCTACAGAAACTCTAATAGACAAAGGATAAAAAAAAGCTGAGGCATGTGATTGAGGAAAAGAATCCTACAGGTAAAGCTCTGCCCCAAAATGAGTTGGAGTTAAATGTGTTTCATCCTGTGGTATTTATTCAATCGAAATTAAACCAAGTGGAAGGATTTCACCATCAAGCCCAAAGTATATTTGAGGAGGTTCACTGTGCGAGATGGGAGACTCAATGGCTACAATATATTGTTGGGTGAATGATATCGGAACAAATTCTATTCGTTCGACTTCAAGATGTAGATGTTCTAGAAAAAAATACACAGGATCTGGATCAACTTCTAATTGAACAACGCCGGTTTCGGGAGGTATGGTCTCATTGATTGGATGGATCGTTACCATGGGTAGCTGTGAGGAATCTGTCTCAATAATAGTAGATGAAAATGGATTTTTAGAAACAACTTGTACCAACTCTAGTATATGTGAGGATGATGTCACAGCAGAGGTACTGATAGTACTAGTGTTGGTAGAGCATTGTCGCCTTTGCCGACCAGAAGTGGCTTCCGGTGGTAAAGGTGGTTTCAGTGCTATTCTATGAAAACGATGGGGAAGGGGATGTTCTTCTTCCATGATGACTGATTAATTTTATGACCAAAAATAAATAAATAAAATAAAAGGGTAATTCTAGGCAAAAGGTTTACCAAGAAACTGTGAACTGCAGAATACCTC
Source organism: Pinus albicaulis (assembly GCA_034641835.2). Classification (NCBI taxonomy): domain Eukaryota; kingdom Viridiplantae; phylum Streptophyta; class Pinopsida; order Pinales; family Pinaceae; genus Pinus; species Pinus albicaulis. The sequence goes on from CM076580.1 coordinate 798,950,992, forward strand.
CTGGCGAAACAAGAAGTATAGACAGGAAATCTCCTTGAATGCTTTGTTCGGTGTATCACAATTTACAAGGCGGCTAACTCGGTTCACTATGCATGGATAGCAACCTAAAATTTTCCTCCCAAATATACTCGATGGTACGTGGAGGCCCAAGTCTGTATTAGCGTTGTCTAATGTGAAACCGCATAGTGAGAGAACCCATTTGTACTTTTCGTACTAGAACACTGCCCGATATATCTGAAGGTACGTGGATGAGCTTTGATATAATTACGTACGTGGAATGAGGTATCACACTTGGAATGTATCGTAGAAAATTAATGACAGGTGTTATGTTTTACGACGCTGGAACACGTCTCTAGCCAAGACCTTCTAAATATTATCGTTATGGTTCCAATTCTTTTTTAGGTAAATTGATGTAAATTTTAAGTTGATCTTTTTTATCGATTTACCTTTTGAGGTTCACCTTGATGATGTAATGGAAATTCCTAAAAGGAAAACTAAAATGATAAGAAAACTTTTCAATTTTAGCTTTTTTAATGAAAATCCTAGATACTAAGGGAAAGAGAAATCATTTTTTAGAGCAAACAACAAAGAGCACAAAATAAAATGCAGCTTTCCTATCTTGTTCATATGCAAAATACACAATTCACTATATGAAAATGCAATTTTTTCTTTTCAGTCCCCTTAATGTGAATGAAAAAAGGAAACTATATGCATCAAATCAACAAAAACAAATGCTTTCTTCTTTGAGAAATGATGAATTTAACAACAATTTCTCTTTTAGGAAAAACGTAGAATGGAACTACAATTTTTCCTACAGGAAATGAATAATTTAATGATAATTTCCTTTACGAAAACAAATGGATCTAATGCAAAAATAAAATACTTTGAATTTTCTTTGTCAATGATAAAGAAAAACACTTAAAGAGACATTGAAAAAACTTACTTTTCAAAGGAGGAAGATTCAGGAAAATTCACTGGTCTCTATGAGGTATTAGACAATTGAAAAAACATCAAACAAATGGTTGAGAATGATGGAAATGAACTCAGGGGTGCATTGCAATGCACTGTCTCCCCATAGATACTGCAGTGTAATGTGTCTTGACCAATAGTGCATTGGGCGCAACAAAGATTGAAAATTCAAGCTATAGAACACACTTCTAATGTGATTATTTGATTCAAAAGTCTAATAAATAAAAGTATATTCTATTGGGTGGATAAGAAAAGGAAAAAACACCAGGAATGAAACTAAAATCCTCAGCGGAGTCGCCAATTTGTTATGCAAAATTATGATCTATGGATAAATAAAATTCCCTAAGTTTGGTGCTATTTACTTAGAACAACAGATTAAATACTTTTCTATCACTTTCTACAAGAGTAAATAAACACACAAAAAGATATAAGAACCTAATTGTGATCCAAGCACTTCCTATTCTCCTTTTGTTGCGTTTTATGTAGCCTCCAATCCAACTTAGATCGCCAAATTGATTCCTGAAAGTATAAACAAAGAACAAAAAAGAGATTGTAATATACAGATGCCTATTTATCTTAATCAGTTAAATAGATTGAACATGAAACATATATATCATTCAATATTCCATTGCATGAGAAATAGAAACATAAAAAGATACATATATGGGAAAATGAACAAATTGTTTTATTAAAGAGTATAAGGGGGAGGTTACAACCAATGATCGATTTGATGTCACCAGCTATAGCTTCATCCCAACCTCATAATAATCAACATCTAACCAAAAACATATCACTTCTATCACTCTCTCAATTGAGAATCCAACAACATTTATTTACCAAAATTCTTCCTTTCCTAGCACTGGGATCTGTGCTTAATTTATAGGGCAACTAAAGGTAGTTTCTCAATCAATGAATTTCTAATAATAGGAAATACATGTTTCCAAGCTCAAAGGTGCTATATGGATAGTTGGATTCGAAATTTGACACATATGGACTCTTCTAGAAGGCACTGGCCATGTGGAATGCAAAGCAGTTAGTCCCTTGAGAGACAACGTTGGTGATCTCATAAGTGATATAACATATACTTCAAACCTTGGAAATCTCACAATAGAAGTCATGAATGATTTTTTCTTCTCTTAGGAAATGTAGAAACTGTTAGGTCTCTATATTACTATTATATTCCCTTATTGTTGTTAGCATAATCCCCTTATTGTTATTATTGTATCCCTGTAACCCCCATATTTTTATTATTATGCCCATAAATTATTATTGTTAGGTCAGCTAGGATTACATTGTGGCTCCACTAGGATTACATTGTGGCCCCATGGACTCCTATATATAGAAAGGAGGTTTTGTAATTTTTATCATTCAAGAATCATTCATTTATGTAATGTATTGGAGGTTTCCCCTTCGAAGTGGCTGATTTCTACGGCGTTGACCTCTCTTTTCTTCTATTTTTGGAGCTAGTTGCACAACATTTGGTATCAGAGCTTTGGATTCTAGGGTTTTTCTACTCCAAATAGGTCATCGTGGAATTTTCAATATAAATTTTTTCTATGAAGGTTCAGACATTGAAATGTTTAGAGCGCAAAGGAAAAATTTTGAGGAACATCATCGCAAAATTTTAGAGCTTAGTTCGCAATATTTTCAGGGATATGATCTGTAGAAGTTAGGGCTTTTTGCAAACTCCTAAATTTAACCTAAACAGGTCATCGTGGAATTTTCGCTATAACTGTTTTTCTAAGAAGGTTCAGAAGCTAAAATGTTTAGAGCGCGAAGCCGAAATCCTGAGGAACATTGTCACAAAATTTCAGAGATTGGTTCACAATAGTTTCGGATATATGGTTTGTGGAAGTTAGGGATGTTTCAGGATCCCGAATTTCATCTCAAAGAGGTGATCATGGGAAAATATTCATAACTCTCTCTCTGAGCATCGGATTGGAATTCTGTAAAAATTGATTGCAAGTACATGGACCGTTTTTTCCTTTCTATCAATTTCAGAGCCAAAGGAGGAAACAGGGACACATGGTAGGTCATACAAGTTTTCTCTATTGAATGAGTCCATAATTGGGTCATTGTGGGAGATTGGACATAACTATGCCTTGAAGAATCCAAAGCAGGTCAAACCTATGGCATTTGAAAGATGCCTCAGAGGGATACTATAGGGCCAAATTTCAGATATTTAGGATCCGCAATTATAGAGATAATTCAATTTCAATATCGAGCTCCTCAAAAGCAAGTAAAATGTGTGTATTTTTTTTTCCGAATTGCATAAGTGTTGTTTGAAGAATAAAGTTGAATTGATTCCAAGGGCATATTGTAGAATAGATATTAGTATTGGATTCTAAAATGGCCGCTAAAAATAATTCAACACCCATTAAGCCTTTATAAGGCTCTACTATGACTCATGAAGACGAAGAATGGAAAATGACATATCCAAATTACAAGAGAAAGTGCAACAAATTTCGCTCTCGCAAAGAGTAAGAAAAAATGATATGGAAGTTTTGAAGAAAGACATGGAAACTAAGATGGATGGTTTGAAGAAAGGCGTGGAATCTAAGATGGATGGTTTGAAAAATGGCATGGGAGCTAAGATGGATGGCATGGAAGCTGACATGGAATCTAACATGGATGACATGGAAGCTAAGATGGAAAACATGAAGAATGATCTAAAAGTAGACATGGAAGGTTTGACAAAGTTGATATAAGAAATGTTTCCTAATGGTGAAAATATAGTAGAGGAAACTCATGATGAGAACAAAATAAATGCTAATCGTGATTTCATAAACTCTAATGTTGGAGGAAAGAACCACCATATTCCAAAAATGGATATGAGGAAGTTTGATGGAAAGGATCTTGTAACATGGATACTATAGATGGAGCAATATTTTGATCTCAATAATGTGCAAAACACACAAAAGTTATGCATTGCAACTTTACATTTAGAACAAAATACATTTGTATGGTATCGATGGCTTTTCTCTCGTAAAAACATTGTCACTTGGTCACTTTTTACGGAGGTAATGATAGCACATTATGAGGATACAAAGAGAAACACCTTATTTAGCCAATTGATAAATCTCAAACAAAAAATTTCAGTGGGGGAGCACATTCAGGACTTCCAAAAATTGAATATAAGGGTAACTGATATTCCAAAGGAACATAGGATTGATATATTCATAGGTACTTTAAAGGATAACATCCAGCATGAAGTTCATGTTTTGGAACCTGATTCATTGGAGAAGGCAGTCAGGTTGGCAAGAAAAATTGAATGTAAAATTATGGTGACAAGGAATTCTACCACTCACTTCTATAAAGAGGGAAGTGTTGCTACTCCTAGATTTCCACAACCTACAAGGTTGAAACCACAAAAATTGGAAGAAAAAAGAGCAAAAGGGCTTTGCTAAAGTTGTGATAGAAAATACACTAAAGGTCATAAGTGTGCTGAGAATAAATTATTTTACATATATTGTGAAGAGGAAGAAGAAAATGAACAAGAATCTTCAAAAGAAGAGGATATACACTAGGAACCAACCCTAGAAGAGGAAGAAATGAGCTTGACTATACCGTGTAATGCATTGGAAGGAATTACCACTCCTCAAACTCTCAAGATAGAAGAACATATTAAGAAGAAAAAGGTAATAGTGTTGATTGATTCAAATAGTACCCATAATTTTAATCATTGTAAGGTAGCCAAGGAATTGAATTGTTTCCTATATCCAACACCAGAATGTCAAGTGATGGTTGAAAATGGAGGAACTATAAATTGTTCTAGAAAATGCCATAATATCAAGCTAACCATGGGGGAATATGTATCGAAGATTCCAATGCTTTCCATTCCTATGGGAGGTGTTGATGTTGTACTAGGATTAAAATGGTTACAATATTTAGGGACGGTAGCTTTTAATTTTCAAGAACTTTTCTTGAATTTTTTTTCAGAAGGAAAGGAAGTCAAATTACGGGGTATTGTAGGGAAGCCGGGAAAGATAATAAGCTCTAATGTCATGAAAAAACTTCTAAAGAAAGAACAACAAGGCGTAATTGCACAATTATGCTAAATATAAGTTCCAACATTAAAATCATCTATTTCTGCAGATATGCAAAAAGTCTTCGACAATCATTCCAAGGTGTTTGAAACTCCCAAAGGACTCCCAACTATTCATGATCATGATCATGCTATTCATTTGATTCCATGAAGTGTTCCTCCAAACATCAGGCCTTATAGATATCATTATGTCCAAAAGAGCGAAATTGAACGTATGAGTGCAGAAATGTTAGAGGCTGGTATAATTCAACCTAGTCAAAGTTATTTCTCTGCTCCTGTAGTATTAGTACACAAGAAGGATGGATCATGGCACATGTGTCCGGATTATTGTGAACTCAATAAGATCACCATTAAAGATAAATTTCCCATTCTTTTGATTGATGAATTATTGGATGAATTACATGGAGCAATTTATTTTACCAAGTTGGACCTTCATTCAGGATATCATCAAATTAGAATGAAGAATGAAGATATTTTGAAAACAACATTTCGAACTCATGAGGGTCATTATGAATTTTTGGTCATGCCTTTTGGCCTTAAAAATGCACCTTCTACATTTCAAGGGTTGATGAATTCCATTTTCAAACCCTTCCTTAGAAAATTTGTGCTAGTATTTTTTGATGATATACTAATCTACAGCAGGTCTTGGAAGGATCATGTTCAACATGTTGACAGGGTGCTCAAACTATTGGAGGAGAAACAATTATATGCGAAAACATCCAAATGTTTCTTTGGAGTACAAGAGGTGGAATATCTGGGTCATATTGTATCTCATGAGGGTGTTAAGGTAGACCCTAACCAAATTAAAGCCATTAAGGAATGGAAATTCCCCACAACCATAAAGCAGTTGCGAGGATTTCTCGGGTTAACAGGGTATTATCGCAAGTTTGTTAAGAATTATGGGAGAATAGCAGCACCTCTAACACCATTATTGAAGAAAGATGCATTTTCATGGACTCCTGAAGCAACTAAGGCCTTTGAACATCTTAAAGAGGAAATGTGCCTAGCATCAGTCTTAGTTATGCCAGACTTTAGAAAAACCATTATTGTGGAATGTGATGCCTCATGAAATGTAATTGGTGTTGTTTTAATGCAAGAAGGAAGACCCATTGCTTTTGAAAGTCATCCAATCAAAGGAAAGTATTTACATAAAGCTATTTATGAGAAGGAAGTGTTAGCAATACTTCATGCACTAAAGAAATGGCGAACTTACCTTATGGGAAGACACTTCAAGGTAAAAACTGATCATGATAGTCTTAAACACTTTTTGGAACAAAGACTATCTTCAGAAGAGAAACAAAAATGGGTCACAAAGATGTTGGGTTATGACTTTGAAATAATCTACAAAAAAGGGAAGCTAAATGTTGTTGCAGATGTACTCTCAAGAAAGAATGAAGAGGTGGAAGCATTTCTTTGTGCCATTTCTATTATCCAACCAGATTGGATAACTGAAGCAAGGGATGAATGGAAGGATGAAGAAGTGTGGACACTCATTCAAAATTTGTAGCAAGATCCTAGTACATCTGATACATTTAGTTGGAAAAATGATTCCTTGTGGTGCAAAGATCACTTATATCTTTGTAAGAATTCCCAACTAAAACAAAATATTCCTTTGGAATTTCACATTTCTCCTTTAAGAGGACACTCAGGATTTTTAAAAACTTACCACAGGGTGAAGAAAGATTTTTTTTGGGATGGCCTTAAATCTGATATCCAAAAGTTTGTGGCAGAATGTTTGGTTTTCCATAAGAATAAATTTTAGACAATTAAGACCCCGGGTCTTCGACAACCTTTATCCATTCCAAGTCAATGTTGGGAGGAGATTTCAATGGATTTTATCACAGGTTTACCTATGTTTGAAGGAAAGAGTGTCATCATGGTGGTAGTTGATATACTTACCAAGTATGCACACTTTTGTGCATTATCTCATCCATTTAAAACAAGTACAATTGCTACTACATTTAGGGACACAATTCAAAATCTACATGGATACCCAAGGGTTATTGTGAGTGACAGAGATCCCATTTTTACTGGAAATTTTTGGACGAAGTTATTTTCTTGTTTGGGTAATCAATTAGCTCATAGCTCATTTTATCATCCTCAATCCATTGGTCAAACTGAGATAGTAAATAAATGTATGGAAGGATATATTCATTGTTTTGTATCTAATAAACAACCATAATGGGTCAAGTGGTTACATCTCACTGAATGGTGGTATAACACTTCCTTCCATACTGCAGCAAAAATGACCCCATTTATGGCACTTTATGGATATCATCCACCGTCTATCACATCGTCTTTAAGAGAAAATTTGAAGTTTCAAGCAATGGAATATCACATCGAGCATCAATAAGAAGTTCTCCAACGCTTAAAGGATAACCTGAATTTGGCACAAAATCGAATGAAACAATAGGCATATCAACATCGCAGTGAGAGAAGTTTTGATGTAGTAGACTGGGTATTTTTACGGCTACAACCATACAAACAAATTTCCCTCAAGAAAGCTAAGAAGGATAATAAATTATCACCAAACTAATATGGTCCTTACAAGGTGTTGCAAAATATTGGTACTATGGCATACAAATTGGAGCTTCCTGCTTCTTCATGAGTGCATCCAGTTTTCCATGTTTCATGCTTAAAGAAGGTTATAGGTGAAAATATTCCAGTTCAAACAATATTTCCAGAACTTGATGAGGAAGGAAAAATCATATTGGAACCCAAAGCGATCACGAAAACAAGAACTTGAAAGCTACGAAATCGATCAATTTCAAAGTATCTCATCAAGTGGAAGAACATACCCACTGAAGATTCTACATGGGAGGATGAAAATTTTATATAGAAGCACCCAGAGCTACTCAAGCGTTTAGGACAACACTTTTTTGAAGGAGAGGGGCATGTTAGGTCCCTATATTACTAGTATAGTCCCTTATTGTTCTTAGTGTAATCCCCTTATTGTTATTATTGTAGCCCTGTAACCACTATATTGTTATTCTTGTGCCCTTAAATTATTATTGTTAGGTTGGCTAGGATTACATTGTGGCCCCATGGACTCCTATATATATAAAGGAGATTTTATAATTTGTATCATTCAAGAATCATTCATTTATGTAATGTATTGTCGGTTTCCCCCTCAAAGTGGTTGATTTCTAAGGTGTTGATCTCTCTTTTCTTCTATTTTTGGAGTTGGTTGTACAACAACAACTAAAATGATAAGGGATGATAGACCCTATTTCATTGGTCCTAGGGATGATTTCTAGCTTGAACAGGTCATGGGGGATGATGCCAAAATTAACGTATAACAAGTGGGTTCACTGAACTATCTTTTGAACACACGACCATATATGAGCTATGCAGTCAACCAACTGAGCCAAGATATGTTTAGGCCAACCAAATTGTAATTGAAGGAAGCTAATAATGTTTTATGGTACCTCAGAGGCACTACCCAGTATGGAATATGGTACATACAGAAAGAGGGTGTGAAGATGTATAGATTAAATATGCATATTAGGAGGGGAGTCCATCAGACTGAAAGAGTACATGAAGTGGAATTTTCAATGTTGGGTCCACAATTGTTTCCTAGTATAGTAGTACAGCGGGAAGCAAAGATTTGTGGTGCTTATCTCAAAAAAATAAGAATACATGGCTTCTAGTAAAGCAACATGTGAGGTGATTCAGATGAGGAATATACTTGTGGGACTATATGGTCAGATGATGGATCCAACTATGATCTACTGTGATAATCAAAGTTGCACCAATCTCTCTTAGAATCTGGTATTTCGTGATCAATCCAATCATATAGATATATGGTATCACCATATACATGATTGTATGAAAAGGCAGATAATGTTGCTACAATACATTATGATAGAGGGACAAAATGTCGACATTTTGAAAAAGGCTTTGTCAAGAGGGAAGTTTGAGTTCCATAGGTGAAATATAGGGGTGGTTGATAATCCCTTTATTTCTGAGAAGGAGTGTTGAAAAATGTAACAAGAAAGAATTAGAGGTTTATGTGGTGTAGATTTTTTAGATATAAGATTCAGAATAAGGCCATGGAGATTCAAAATATTATATCTAAGAAAGACTTAATTTGACTTTGCCTTGGTCAAAATGAGAAAATTTAAATTTCCACATCAGCTGCCAACTTGGATGTAGTTAACTTGTGTGACATGGATTTTTTCACTCAGTTAGATCTATAAATTTGAGTTAGTGGAGTTGTAGTTTAGTTAAGCATGTGTTATTGCTAATTTGTAGCAGCCAAGGTGAGTTATTTCAAGTTGTTTTCAGTTAAACTAGTTCTAACTGTTGGAGGAACTAGTGAAAGGTCACTTGTCCAGTGATACCTCAGCCTAACTTAGTGATCATCCAATTAACTAATCAATCAATCAAAAATGGCTAGTTCATGTAGAGAATTTTATTACCCTAGTGTGACTGAGATTCCAAGGAAATGTAACATTAGTTGTAGACTAGTCTTGAGTGTACAAGTGTTGCATGCAGTCAAATGATCAACCTTGGGAATGTGAAATCAATTGGAGGTAAATTCATAAATAATATGGGACTAATTCCTCATTATTTTTGCAAGGAACATGGGCTCAATTAAAGGTAGAAAATGACTAAGTTTGGGTCATAGCTTCTCAGTGAGTAGAGATATAGGTTATTCACTTGCAGGTTGAGCTTATATTTAACTCGCAATTGTAATACATCTCTATTCATCAGATTAATGCAAGCAGCAAAAAGGGATTTTAGTATATTTATTTCCCCTAGAAAAATATTTTGCATGTTTGTTATTTCTTATTGCATTTTTGTGATTGATGTTCTAAATTGTGAACTGAATTCTACAGAGCAGTATAGTAGGATTGTTTCTTGTGATTTAGATTAAAATTTCATGAGAAATTAAAATTATACACCATAATATCTACAATCACAAAGGGAAGAATAACAAAAAATGGGAAACTTCATCTTGTCCAGGATGGTTTCTAAAAACTCGCCGCAAAAATTGTAAGTATAAAAAAAATTGATTTTCATCCAAATTATAAATTATTAACAATTTTAATTTAATATCACATAGGAAGAAAAAATCAGGTTCTCATGCAAAATTGTAGAGGCCACAATTCAAAGATCATGCCATGGAGGAAGACTTCAAACTTTCTTACAAGCACAACTATCAAGTCATGGTTGAACGTAGGACAAACTTGGCATCTTCATAGTCTTCCAGCACCCAACGTGACACTTAGGTAAATAAATGAAACAAAGAGCACTTATAAATTATTACTTGTAAAATCTATTGGTTATTATTTAAGGCCATAAAGTATTGTTCTTGATTGTAAATAACATGCAAGAAATGTAGATACAACTAATGAGCTTATTGATAGTGGAGTTCCTCTTGAAACTGATGTTCATCTCAGTATTGGAGGTGTTTCATGTGTTATAAAAAATTTGTAGTATGGATTAAAACTAAAAATAATTAAATGAAAATAAATTTTTTTTTTTAACCTTTCTTGTTTCTACTCCATAGCATGTATATGATGAGTCCAGATTAGAGGAAGAACATATGGCCACATCTGAAAGTACTCCACTACTGAAGCAGGTACACAAAAATATACTACTCCTTTTATTAATAAAACACTTGTAATAATAATAACTATAAATATGAATTTAACATTTATTTATTATTTCAGTTGATGCTCAGTCCCACTTTCAGTAGCATAGACATAGGACTAGGTCAATAGCAAGACATACGGAGACCACAATAGCTGAAGGGGACCAAGAGAAAGACGTCCATGATAAATACATATTTAAATATAGAATTAAACTTAATAATAAATGATTTTACTTTTTTATTTATAACATGATTTTTTTAGTACCATATTTTTTACTAGGAGGTTGAATGCATCATGGCAAGTGCACATGTAAATTTTGACTATCTTAATAAAATGTTGTGAATTTTCTGTCAAAAAAAAAATAGAAAAACCTTGTTTCATATCATGTAAACATATTTTATGTGATAAATTTTTTTGAGATAAAATATTTTGTGGATGTATGAATGAATGAATTTTTTATATTTGTTTCTTTATGTATCTTAATGTCTTTTTTTCAACTATTTTCTAGTAGGTAGATTGGGTATTGGGGAATTGAGAGTGATGTGAGGGGAGGAGGGGTCATGAGAGCTTCCACCTTCACATGGTTGGCCATGTTTAGTAGATAATGAATTATGATTTAAATAATCTTGGACCAAAACACCCTCGATCCAATAGAGAAACAACAAATTTAATGTTGACTTTGTTGTTTCTTCATCAAGTGGAGGGAGGTTTGCTCCAAAATTAAACTACTCCAATAATTTATTCATGAAATTAGGAGGAGCTCATTCAGGTATTCATGCACTCAATCCTTTTTAATTATTATTTATTCATACAATTAAATTTAATATTTGGTCAAATTTAATCTAATTTTTCCTCATTAGTATCATGCATATGTGTAGGACAACTATTATCAATTTTAATGTTGGAGTGGAACAACTCTCTGAAGAAAATAGCTCAAAATTGAAAGGGTTTATGTGAGATAACAATTTTATTTTATTTTGTACTTTTGTTGTATGTCTTGGCCGAGTGGGAGTTACATAAATGTTTATTCCCATTTCAAATAAATAATATTCATGAGTGGGAATATGCTCTAGCCTAAAATAAGATAGGTCAACCAGTGAGATCATAATAAAGTGGGTTTGTGCATTGTAATGATTCTTCTTTGGTTATATTAAGATGTTGTTGGATCGTTGCCAGAATCTTTGAGAGTTGGATCCCCCCCCATGCTTATGTATTTTTATGGTGAGGTTATCATTATGTACCACTAGTTTTTATCATATTTTTATTTCATTTCCTGTTATTTTCTTTCATGCGTTGTTCTTTTAGTTTTATATGAGAGAAATAGAGTGAAATACGAATCTTTTCCATGAAAAAAAATCATGTAGTATTTGTCTTTCTTTGACAATTTTTTTTGTATTTGAGTGAAATACCACAAACTCTCATTTTTCATGTAGGGAAGTACGAGAAACTCTTACTCTATTTTTTGGGCATAAGGTATATTTTTATTCGATTTCATTAATTATTTATCTCATCTGACTTCTTCTCCTTCCTATTTTTTGTAGGTACTTTCATTTGCATATCTGGATTTGAAATATTAACTAGGGTTGGAGTCATATATGCAAAAAATCTCATCCAAGTACTACTCAACTTTAGCCCACCAAGCGCTTGGCTACTGGGTGCATGATTTAAATTTGCTTTGCATTCGATTTCAAACAATTTTTATTACAAATATAGTCTAAGTAGGGGATAAATTAATATAAATCCTTAAATCCCCCAAAAAAGAGTAGTAAACTTAAAATGGGAATTTTAGGAGACCCTAGATCTAACATATAGGTGATTAACATAAAAAAAACCCAAACAAATTTCCTTAACACTCTTAATCCTTTCCAAACCAACATCCTAGCACAAATCCTGAGATAAGCCACATCATCTTCTGTGTCACTATCATGTCATCTCTCTGCCACCTATATTTCCACATCACTCTTTTCCACCTATATTTCCACATCACCCTCTTCCACCTATCATACCACATCACAGTCATGACACTACCATGTGTCACTAAAAAAAGAACCACTTGGCCACCCAAAAATTCCAAATGCACTAGCCACATTTCATGACCATAGGGTTTCATGTCATCATCCAACACCTATCTCTACCATGTCCCCTTCCGTGTCATCACAATGTCACTTTTCCTCACCTTAGTGTGGCACTTCATATGTGCATGGGAATGTATGCCCTAAGATATTTCTTGGCTTGCCAACCTAAACATGACATGTAAAATATACAAAAGGATCATCCTTGGGGCATTACACTAGTATTTTTTCTATTATATTTCATTAATTATTCCAAAAAAAATATATTATCTTCCAATAATATTTTCCAACTACTCCCTCGATATGGATAGTTTCTATTTATGCTACTCCATTGTATCTTGTAGAATATTATTATGTAGCTCTGAAGTTTTTGTATGTTGTGTTTTTTCTTTGCATATGACGGTGGATTCATGTACATGGTTGTTAGGAAGCCACTACATCTCTATCACATGTTTCTTATTCAAGGCCACGACTTTTTTCTTGAGTACAACATATTTTGAGTATTCCTTTTGTTTTATATACTCCTCTAAGGTAGAAACTAAGCCTCAACTTCAATCTATGTCATTAGTTAATCATTTTAATAAATATGCATTTCCTTGAGTGAATGCTCCTAGGATTAAAGTCATATTGGATGCCCTTTTCATAAGGTTTCGGATTGATATGTTACATATCATCACGTCATTGGCCATTTACATATCTAGAGGAGATGAAATATTTATTCACATCATATATCTATTAAAAATGATTCACTACTATCTAGAGTAGAAGTACTAATCAACAGATACTACATGCTCCTGGATTTCTGTTGAGGAGGTAAATCCCCTCTGCGGACAGAGGCGATCCCTACTAGCCCAGTAGGGGTCTAGCAACAATCACGAAATGTTACAACGCAAGTTCCTAGTTACGAATGAAAAGACCAAAGATGGAGGCCTACCTGGAATCCAATGCTATGATCTGAAGAAGAGAGTGTTCCCGTTCCCCAGCCTCGGCAGATCACGATCCTCCACGATCTCCGCGGATGGATACCTGCACATGCAAGAAAAAAACAGATACAAGCATAAAATCCAGCATACGCAACTAAATATCAGTCAGAAAGGATACTACTCATATTAACATAATCGAAAACAGAGTGGAACCATAATCGTAATCATTCATTAAATAACAGTCGAAAGAGATTACAACCAATGTTCTGACGTCGTGGTCTCCTTCAGATGGGTCTCCAGTCGTTCATGTCTCGCAAAGCTCGCCAGGGAAAGGGAAAACCTCTCCAGATTCTCTCGACGATAGTCTCCTTACTTGAGTCGGCCTTAGGGGAAGAAAGAGGGCTCTTACATCACAAAGGCTCTTGAGAATTTGGAGATTCAAAGCTTAGGCACTTCAAGACTAGCTTGCCATGGAATTGAGCAGGCTTTTATAGATGGGGAAGGAGGGAGTTGGGATCCCTATTATTGTGGGATTGGCCCTATCAACAAGGAAGGTTCCATGGGAGGTGGCAAAACCACTTCCTTTCCATAGAACTTCCGCAGCCAAACCTCCCAACCCAAGATAGGTAATGGTTTCTGAGTTGGTTGAAACACAACTTCCACCATCTTTATTTAAAAAAACACTCCTTAAATTGGCTGGCGTGACTACTGCTTTGGGACAGAGCGCCAGTTGGCACGGCCTCTTTGTAGGATTTTCCTCATTGGCGCGAGTGATGAACTGTATGCCCGCGCCAATGCAAAAGGAGATGTTTTCATGATTTTTTGCAAGGAGATGTCTTTAGGGAAATTGAAGCTCATGCTTAGAGGAATGCATTGATGATGTTTTCAAGGCATGAAAATGTTCACAGGTGACAAAATGGGTCCTCCATTGTGCGGGACGAGGAATGGTAGGGACGGTGACAAATTACTATGTAACAGATGCCCCCTAAAGTATGAGGCCCGAGAGAGAGAGGGGTGAAATGATTTACGAGAACATGTTCAACTGAAGGCCCGCCATTGGAAAACCTGCGCAGAAAAATACAACTGATATCTCAAGTACATGATGTATATGAGGTATGGGCACAGCCATCCGAAACAGAGTACACTATAATCTGGATCCAGGGTATGGGCGCAGCCATCCAGCGAGGATCAAATAAATAGACTCAGGTATGGTCGCAGCCAACGAGTCATATACATAATGATAATAATCCACAATCACAGCCTGGATTACAACAGACACAATCCATGGTCTTGCGCTCCATCTCAACCCAAACAAAGTACAAGTTCGAGCATGCGAATATGTGAGATGAAGTCGAACATGCAGGAACATCGTCTGATTACCAGCCAATGATGAAAGTTGTTAACATACACGAGAGGAACCACCAATAATGACAATGGTCCTCAAGGTACTACAGGTACAATCTACGGCGTGTGAATCAATGAGTTGTCATTGAACACCCACATAATCACTCAATCAGAGGCCAATGATGAAAAACTCACGTCGAATGCGACGAACCTACCATTGAGGCATGTAGGCTCCAAGGTACCATAAAGGAGTCTCTAGATCAACTTCCTGGATAATGAGCTGAAGTCGACAGGAAGTGACCTTGATCGAAGGTGGGCCATAATGTTTCCCACATCATCGACACGAGACAGAGGAACATGATGTTTTTTTTGTGAATCAAGATCGTATGAGAAACAGAGGAAGGTTGATATTTACAGAAGCCAACTTCTCTTGAACATATAAACGGCACGACAGTGGACTTGGCAGTATTTGACATCAACGGATCAGAGGTCATGGTGACGAGGCAATGAGCAGATGAGAGGTCAAAAGGAATTATCCAAACCCACGGAGGCAAAGTGAAGAAACAAGATGAGATGTCCCCAACCCGACACGAATGCAGACAAGTGCCATGTTCAAGAGCGACATACTGCCGACGACAACGACGATGGTTCCATTTTTCCCCCACCATTTCTGGCGAGTACCCCAATTATTTTTATAACAAGCTTGAAGGGGATAGCATATGCTTGTAATATAAGTCTGCCCTTCGGGCGAATCCATCCTAGTGCATTTAACGAGTCCTAGGAAGGAGAAACTCGGAGAACGTCATTTCGACTGGATCCGATGTCATCAGGGTTTAAAAAGTCTGACAAAGGGAGAACTCGGCGTCTTTTCATGTTTAGAGAGTTTGAAAAGACAGCAGAAAAGTAAACTCCACGGGTCCCTTTTCGTAAATAGTTCCTCAGATCCGAAAAGGTAGAAAACAATATCCGAGAAAACCTCCTAGTCGCGATAGGCTAGGGTATTCCTTTTTCGTAATCGATCCATCCCAGCCCGAAAAAGGGGTAAACGTATACTGGGTAGATGTCGATTCATGTCCAATTTAACGAGATCGAAACGACAAGGGCCTCGGCAATCTTTTCATGTTTAGAGAGTCAGAAAAGAGCTGAAAGATGACTCCAAAGTGACTTTTTCGTGTATTTACCGAGTTCGAAAACGTATAAAATACAACTCGTTTCCATCGTTAAAGTCGCAAAAACCTGCTGCTGCACATACCAAGCAAGCGTAAAACCCATATTCGATAAAAATGACTTTTTACAACTCATTTTATGTCAAAAAGTTATAAATATGTCAAATTGGTAAAAATAAAATTACATTTACTATTTACCTTGGTAAAAAGCAACAGTGATCCATTTGGAGCAGAAACTTCTGACGGCGATTGCGACAGATCTAGTTGACCATTCAGTTTCTCGTCTGCTACAGGTAAGAGGCGCTTCCCTGCTCTACATTTTCATCCATTTTTTAATAGTTTTACCTTGTAAATCAGTTCTCTCGGGCCACTTTTGAAATTTTAGGGCCGCGCTCATTGGCGCGGGTATCGGGCACGGACCCACGCCAATGGGCTCTTTTATACAAAGGGCTCACGCCACATGGCGCGACTATTCACCAAACAGTCGCGCCAGCGGCCGAACCTAAAATTCCGCCTAAAAAAACGATATTTAAACCAAATTGCATGGAATTTGAGGCCTAACAGAGATCTAACTAAGGGTTTATGACCATATGGATGCAGGTAATCAAGAAAAATGGTGATTGAATGGAAAGAACGAGAGCATGGAGAAGAGGATGAACAGGCCATCCAAAGTGAGGCTTGCATGAATGCCCTCAGAAACCGTGGGCTGAAGAAGTTCTTCCTTACACCCTGTCTACGAGCTCAGCCCGAGCTCCTCCAGTATTTGATCAGTATCTGGGATGAACATGAACAAGTTTTCAGGTTGTGAGATCAGGTATTAGAGCTGGAGGTTTCTGATGTTTATTTTATCACCGGATTGTCCCACAGAGGTCCGATCCCTGTCTTGACTGGAAGCAGACCATCTGGCGAGAAGATGTAAGAAGTGATGGCACGAGTGTGCCGAGGAGCACAAATGGGATCAGGAAGCAAGAAGGTGGATATCCACACTATCCTTGATCTGGCATTGAGAGTTGTCCTACATACCATCACGCGGGCTGCAGGGTCGCGGGCACCGCACGAGGCCACCAAGGCCCAACTCCTACTGGCCTCAGAATGCATGAGTCCCTTACTGTTCGACTGGGCAACAACAGTAACGATAAATATGAAAAGGCAGCGCACAAAATGCAAACAAGGTAAACTGAAACAGTTTGGTTATGGTTCCATCCTGGTATCGTTCATTCTGGAATGCTTACCAATATTCCAGGGCCAAGGGGCCTCAGTAGCAGATCCGATACCATGAGAGCCAAGAACGACTCGCTGGGTAGCATTAATGCCCAGAGCTGGAGGCAGCCAACAGATGTCCTGGAGGCTGGAGTTTTTTAGGTGGTTACGACGCCAGCTGATTGTAGTGGAAGACTGGCCCTATGTAGGAACTAACTTCACCGGAGACCCAGATCTCCCACTGCCAGAAGGAGATGACTGGGACGAGGAGTTGGGTAAGACCTCATGTTTTTGATTTTATGTTTTATGTTTTTTTTGTTAACACACATTCGTCCTAACACATTTTATATATGTATGCAGATGTGGGACCTGAGAGACTAGCTGGGATGTCTCCAATCTCACGGAGGACACAACTCGCCCCTGATCCTCAGGGAGAGGGTATCGGAGGAGAGGAGTTGATCCAGAATCTCGAGGGCATTGCCCGAGGGATCCCAGACTATGCTCGGCTAGCGGACGTACCGATGGCATACCAGCGCCACAAGGTGGGAGTTCCAAGTCGGATCCACCGAATCCTGAGACGCTTAGTAAGTGCAGTCACATGCTATCATGAGCACCATGCGGATTAGCTCTTAGGATTTATACCACACCTATTTTTTGAGAGACGTATCGTCTCCGGATGTACTTAAGATGATTATGTATATTTTGACTTTTATGTGACACACTCTATGTAAACATTTCGATATCTATATATATGTGCATATCTATTTCTAGATGGATCTTTCTTTACATGTGATGATGATTTACAAATTGCGCAAATGTCTGTCTAATACCAAATTTTCTACTGCATCTGTTAATGTATTCAAATACCTGGGTATATGATGATATGTAATGTAGTCAAAATTTCTTTCCAGTAATCGAATACGCATATACAGACGTAAGATGGACAGGTTCCTTACCGAATAGTGTCCGTTCAATTGTAACACCACAAGTTGTGAATCTAGATACACGAGCAATTCACGGATACCAAGGTTTACTTCCTCGGTTAATAATTCTAACACAACACTATATTCCGTGATGTTGTTCGTGGTACGTCCTAGACACACTCCTTGCAGGTCAATCAACTCACCAGCAGGATCATAGATTACCCAGGCTGCTGAAGACAAATTCCTGGTACTACAGGAGGCACCATCTGCGAAACCAACAAATGGATGAATAGACATCTGCACAACCAGGAAGACCCGATCAACAGAAAGATGTTTACAAAGCACACCACACTATACATGCACACAAATGAAAATCACACACCTATGTACACACACCACACCAAGAAATCACTTCAGGCATAGTACTTTTTGAGGTACAACCCATTTCTGGGCTGCGCCAGTGGAACTCCTTCATAATCTATAAGCTCGTAGGCCCCATTTTTCAAAACGCGTTTTACTATATAGGGCCCATGCCACATAGGCTGGAACTTACCGGCTCCAAGCTTGTCATGTGCTTGATCGTACAGGAGGACGAGGTCTCCTTCAATAAAGGAACGAGGAGAAACAGATTGATCAAAATGAGTTTTGACCCTCTTCTTTTGTGCTTCGATAATTAAAGCAGCCAGACGACGGGTTTCATCTAACCGTTCCAGATACAGAAGATGTTCTTCCTCAGCAGAAGTATTAGGTAGAAGCTCCACAGCTAATTTTAACGAAGGAATCTCGCATTCAACCGGAAGAGTTGCTTCCAGGCCATACACCAATTGAAATGGTGTGAACCCAGTTGCACTCTTTGCAGATGTTCGGTATGCCCAGAGAGCTGAGAACAGTTGGAGATGCCAATTGGATTTGTGAATACCAACTGTTCGCTGAAGCATAGTGACCAAAACCTTGTTCACTGCTTCAACCTGACCATTCGCTTGAGGGTAATATGGTGTCGAGCTGTCGTGACACAAGCCCAACTTTGAAGTCAGCTCCGCCATCATATAATATCGGAAATGAGTACCGTGATCAGTGGCGATGGCTTGAGGAACCCCAAATCATGCAATAACATGGTTGAATATAAATTGAGCAGTCGTTTTACCGTCAGCAGCTAGTGTAGGCATCGCCTCGGCCCACTTAGTGAAGTAGTCGATGGCGACAATGATATACGCATGCCCCCCGGCCGAGTGAGGGTTACATGTCATAAAATCCATGCCCCATTTAGCAAAAGGGCCGACGGTAATAACGGGATGCAATGGTAAAGGTGCCGCACACATCTTGCGCTGAAATATCTGGCATGCATGACATTTACGGACTGTAGTGATACAGTCTTTGAATATGGAAGGCCAGAAATAACCTGCTCGCAGAATATTCTGGGCAGTAGCATACTCGGACATATTTTTACCACAGGCGCCACTGTGGTAGTCATTTAGGACCTTTTCAGCTTCTTCCAAGGTTAGGCATCGCTGGAGCACCGAATCTACTCCAATGCGATATAAGGTATCTCCTACTATCTGGTAGGGCTAGGACTGGTGCCGAATCCGACGGCGGGCAGCTTTATCCAACTCAGACCGAAATGTCGAGGTCTGAAGATACACTATTATGTCACCATACCAAGGGTCATGAGTACTAATGAGGAAAAGCGTTTCGTCCGGTATATGGTCTTCAGAGTGTGAGGGAACAGAGTCTGTAGGGAGAGAGCATATCAAATCCGTGAAGACCAGTGATTTAGTTGACTTAGAGATAGTCAACTCTAAGTCAAAATCCTGCAGGATAACAATCCATTTGGAGTACTTGCCCCCCAGTAACTGTCTAGAGAGAATATACGTCATAGGGTTGCAGTCCGAAACAATTTTTATCGTACGCAAAAGGATGTAATGGCGAAAGCGCTGCACAGCGTGTACCATGGCTAATGCCAACTTCTCGACATGAGCATAACGTTTTTCCGGATAGAGAAGGTTCCATGACAGATAGTAAACAAAATTTTCATTACCGTCATCGTCATCCTGCAGCAAAACCATGGCTATGGTGCTAAATGCGGCGGCGAGATATAAAGTGAAGTCGCGGTGGTATTCAGAGGGCAAGCGAACATTGACGAAGCAACTTCTTGACTTCTCAAAGGATTCTGAGCAATTTCGTCCCAATGAAAGGGAACGTTCTTCTTTAATAAGCGAGTGAATCCTTTGGCCTTTCGGCATAGTGGGATAATGTTGAAGAAGTCATGCTTTCCCTTTGCGGATTCTGTCGCGATACAGGGAGGAGGGTGATGGGAGATTTACGATGGCCTCGACCTTTAAAGGGTCAAGGTGAATTCCATCTTTCGAGACTATGAATCCTAAAAGACGGCCAGAATCAACGCGAGAGGACCATCCTGAGCATCTCTGCCAGATCTTTCTTCGTTGCAGGCGCTACAACTAATATCTCAAGTACATGATGTATATGTGGTATGGGCACAACCATCCATAATATAGTGTACAAAAACTGGGATCCAAGGTATGGACGCAGCCATCTAGTAAATAAGGATCAACAAGTAGAATCAGGTATGGTCACAACCATCCAATCAAATGAGTCATGTAATACACGATAATAATCCACAAATAATCCGCAGCCTGGATATATATCAGACAAAATCCAGGGTCTTGCGCTCCATCTCGACCCAAACAAAGTACAAGTTCAAGCATGTGAATATGTGAGTTGAAGTCGAACATGCAAGAACATCGTCTGATTACCAGCCAATGATGAGAGTTGTTAACAGACGCGAGAGGAACCACCAATAATGAAGATGGCCCTCAAGGTACTACAGGTACAATCTACGGCATGTGAATCAATGAGTTGGCGTCAAACACCCGTAGAATCACTCGATCGGAGGCCAATGATGAGAACCTCACGTCGAATGCGACGAACCTGCCATTGAGGCATGCGGGCTCCAAGGTACCATAAAGGAGTCTCTAGATCAGTTTCCTGGATAATGAGCTGAAGTCGACAAGAAGTGACCTTGATCGAAGGTGGGCCATAACGTTTCCCACATCATCGACACGAGACAGAGGAACATGATGTTTTGTTGTGAATCAAGATATTATGAGAAATAGAGGAAGGTTGATATTTGCAGAGGCCAACTTCTCTTGAACATATAAACGACACGACAGTGGACTTGGCAGTATTTGACATCCATGGATCAGAGGTCATGGTGACGAGGCAATGAGAAGATGAGAGGTCAAAAGGGATTATCCAAACCCACGGAGGCAAAGTGAGGAAACGAGATGAGATGTCCCCAACCCGACACGAATGCAGACAAGTGCCATGTTCAAGAGCGACATACTGCCGACGACAACGACGATGGTTCCATTTTTCCCCCACCATTTCTGGCGAGTACCCCAATTATTTTTTTATAACAAGCTTGAAAGGGATAGCATATGCTTGTAATATAAGTCTGCCCTTCGGGCGAATCCATCCTAGTGCATTTAACGAGTCCTAGGAAGGAGGAACTCGGAGAACGTCATTTCGACTGGATCCGATGTCATCAGGGTTTAACGAGTCTGACAAAGGGAGAAATCGACGTCTTTTCACGTTTAGAGAGTTTGAAAAGACAGCAGAAAAGTAAACTCCACAGGTCCCCTTTCGTAGATAGTTCCTTAGATCCGAAAAGGTAGAAAACAATATCCGAGAAAAACTCCTAGTCGTGATAGGCTAGGGTATTCCTTTTTCGTAATCAATCCATCCCAGCCCGAAAAAGGGGTAAACGTATACTGGGTAGATGTCAATTCGTGTCCAATTTAACGAGATCAAAACGACAAGGGCCTCAACAATCTTTTGATGTTTAGAGAGTCAGAAAAGAGCTGAAAGATGACTCCGAAGTGACTTTTTCGTGTATTTACCGAGTCCGAAAAAGTATAAAATACAACTCGTTTCCATCGTTAAAGTCGCAAAAACCTACTACTGCACATACCAAGCAAGCGTAAAACCCATTTTCGACATAACATATTAAAATATTTGATAAAAATAACTTTTTAAAACTCATTTTATGTCAACAGGTTCTAAATATGCCAAAATGGTAAAAATAAGATTACATTTACTATTCACCTTGGTAAAAAGCAACAGCGGTCCATTTGGAGTGGAAACTTCTGACGGCGATTGCGACAGATCCGGTTGACCATTCAGATTCTCGTCTGCTACAGGTAAGAGGCGCTTCCATGCTCTTTATTTCCATCCATTTTTTAATAATTTTCCCTTGTGTATCAGTCATCTGTGGCCACTTTTGAAATTTTAGGGCCGCGCTCATTAGCGCGAGTATCGGGCACGGACCCGCGCCAATGGGCTCTTTTATACAAAGGGCTCGCGCCAGCGGCCGAACCTAAAATTCCGCCTAAAAATTCGATATTTTAACCAAATTGAATGGAATTTGAAGCCTACCAGAGATCTAACTAAGGGTTTATGACCATATGGATGCAGGTAATCAAGCAAGATGGTGATTGAATGGAAAGAACGAGAGCATGGAGAAGAGGATGAACAGGCCATCCAAAGTGAGGCTTGCATGAATGCCCTCAGAAACGGTGGGCTGAAGAAGTTCTTCCTTACACCCTGTCTACGAGCTCAGCCCGATCTCCTCCAGTATTTGATCAGTATCTGGGATGAACATGAATAAGTGTTCAGGTTACGAGATCAGGTATTAGAACTGGAGGTTTTTGATGTTTATTTTATCACCGGATTGTCCCGCAGAGGTCCAATCCCTGTCTTGACTAGAAGCAGACCATCTGGGGAGAAGATGGAAGAAGTGATGGCACGAGTGTGCCGAGGAGCACAAATGGGATCAGGAAGCAAGAAGGTGGATATCCACACTATCCCTGATCTGGCATTGAGAGTTGTCCTACATACCATCACGCGGGCTGCAAGGTCGCAGGCACCGCACGAGGCCACAAAGGCCCAACTCCTGTTGGCCTCAAAATGCATGGGTCCCCTACTGTTTGACTGGGCAACAGCAGTGACAATCAATATGAAAAGGAAGCTCAAAAAATGCAAACAGGGAAAACTGAAACAGTTTGGTTATGGTTCCATCTTGGTATCGTTCATTCTGGAATGCTTACCAATCTTCCAGGGCCAAGGGGCCGCAGTAGCAGATCCGATACCATGAGAGCCAAGAATGGCTCGCTGGGCAGCATTAATGCCCAGAGCTGGAGGCGGCCAATATTAGATGTCCTGAAGGCTGGAGTTCTTAGGTGGTTACGGCGCCGGCTGATTGTAGTGGAAGATTGGCCCTGTACGAGGCGGCTTCCGCAGGGACCCCGGATCTCCCTTTGCGGACGGTGGTCCCTACTAGCCCAGCAAGGGTCTAGCAACAATCACGAAATGTTACAACGCAAGTTCCTAGTTACGAATGAAAAGACCAAAGATGGAGGCCTACCTGGAATCCAATGCTACGATCTAAAGAAGAGAGCGTTCCCGTTCCCCAGCCTCGGCAGATCACGATCCTCCACGATCTCCGCAGATGGATGCCTGCACGTGCAAGAAACAAACAGATACAAGCATAAAATCCAGCATATGCAACTAAATATCAGTCAGAAAGGATACTACTCATATTAACATAATCGAAAACAGAGTGGAACCATAATCGTAATCATTCATTAAATAACAATCGAAAGAGATTACAACCAATGTTCTGACGTCGTGGTCTCCTTCAGATGGGTCTCCAGTCGTTCACGTCTTGCAAATCTTGCCAGGGAAAGGGAAAACCTCTCCAGAGTCTCTCGACGATATTCTCCTTACTTGAGTCGGCCTTAAGGGAAGAAAGATGGCTCTTACAGCACAAAGGCTCTTGGGAATTTGGAGATTCAAAGGTTAGGCACTTCAAGACTAGCTTGCCATGGAATTGAGCAGGCTTTTATAGATGGGGAAGGAGGGAGTTGGGATCCCTATTATTGTGGGATTGGCCCTATCAATAAGGAAGGTTCCATGGGAGGTGGCAAAACCACTTCCTTTCCATAGAACTTCCGCAGCCAAACCTCCCAACCCAAGATAGGTAATGGTTTCTGAGTTGTTTGAAACACAACTTCCGCCATATTTATTTAAAAAAACACTCCTTAAATTGGCTGGCGCAACTAATGCTCTGGGACAGAGCGCCAGTTGGCACGGCCTCTTTGTAGGATTTTCCTGATTGGCGCGAGTGATGAACTGTCTGCCCGCGCCAATGCAAAAGGAGATGTTTTCATGATTTTTTTCAAGGAGATGTCTTTGGGGCAATTGAATCTCATGCTTAGAAGAATGCATTGATGATGTTTTCAAGGCATGACAATGTTCACAGGTCACAAAATGGGTCCTCCATTGTGCGGGACGGGGAATGGTAGGGCCAGTGACAAATTACTGTGTAACAACTTCATTTATGCAATAAATCTTGAGGGAAATAGGTGTGTGCGATTTGTAAATTTTTTTTATTGGTATGATAAGGGTATTAGGTTCATGTAGAAATTATCATGTACATTTTCAACTCCTCATGAATTTGTAATCAAAATCACAAGACACAAACCTACTCTACTACTTTGCGGGCATTAATTCAAAATTTAGAACAAAAAATTTAGACAAGAAATAAGAACTCACACACATGAAAATGGTATTTTCCTTGGGGAAAGAAATCAGCTAAAAACCCCAATGAGTACTTTCATTAATCTTATTAATAGAGATTTATTACCTTTTATTTTTTCAACTAAGCACAACTTGCAAGCACATAACTTATCTCTCTGCTCAATGAGCAGATATGACCCTGACTTACTCAATTTCAACCTCTAATTGAACTCCCATTTACTTGTGTTGTTCCTTGAAGAATTAGGCCCCTGTTATTTAGGAATTCCTCCAAAATGGATTGTGAAATTCCTTAGACTAATGATCTGACTGCGTGCAACACCTGCACACTCAACACTAGTATACAATTGATATTACACTACCTTGGAATCCCCACCAAGCCTGGGGAACTCGAATTCTTTGCATGAACTAGCTATTCTAGGTTGATTGATCTGTTAATTGGATGATCAGTAAGTTCTACTGAAGTCCCATAGCACAATTTACCCTCCACTAATTCCTTCAACAATTATAACTAGTTTAATTGAAGACAATCTTAGATAATTAACCTTGATTACTACAAATTAGTAATAGCACATCCTTAACTGAACTCTAACTCCTCCAGCTTGAATTTACTAAGAAAATTGGGTGACACAAACTATGTCATAGAAGTTAGCTACATCCAAGTTTTCTGTTGATGTGGAAATTCGAATTTTCTCAATTTAATCGAGGAAAAATCAAATTGATGATTTCTCACTGCATTTTTCAAAACTCCTTCTCAGAAAGAAATGGATTATCAACAACCCCTATCTTGCACCTTTGGAACTCGAGCTTCCCTCTTTACAAGGCCATTGTCAAAATTTAACATTTTCTTCCTCTCTCGAAATGTACTACAACAAAATTAACTTCCTCTACACACAGTCCTATAAATGGTGATATTGGATATCTATATGTTTGGATCAATCATGAAAAATGAGATTTTCAAAGAGCTTGATGCAAATCTTATTATCACAGTAGATCACAGTTGGATCCATAATATAACCAAATGATCCAACAAGTATATTCTTTATCTAGATCTGTAGAAATTTTAATACAAATATGTATTGCCTAGATTCTCTTGATATAACAATTACATGCCACTTTTAAATACAAAATCGCTTCTACAAAAATTATTGCGGAAATTTAAAACATGATCACAAATTTCAAACACTTGAAGAAATATCAATCACACATAACACATATGTTTTTACCGGGAAAACATAAAGCTAAAAACCCCACTATCATATATTATGTATATATCCTGGATCATGAAACAATATCATACAAAACTATAATCCAAGAGCTCTCAGTACAATATACAATTGTCTCATACTGTCATACAAAAATTGGCAAATACATGCACCAATTTACTGCCTCCTGATAGCCTATCTCCACTACGCAATTCCTGTTGATCACAATCCTTGAATGAACGAGATCCTGCTTGCCTTGACTATGCAATCCTCATTGGCATCTCCAATGTGTGTGTGGTTGCATGAGTGCACCCACTAATGTCACAACTGATAATCAAACTGTCCCTTTCACCTATCTCTCAACTGGGTCTCCATTGGATCTGACATGCATGTAGTTAACAATAGTAAATCTTCAGTTGCATGTGAGACCACTACTTGTGAATTAATTAAATAATTAATTCACTGATCTCTCACTAGTGTATGTTTAGTTACAACTAGCACAACTGAGCTAAACTACTTTACAACTCACATAAATACGCATCCAACTTTGTTACAACTTCGAATCACTCAGTTACAACTAAGTCCACTTGCATGTCCCACCAACCAACCTTTGAACTCAAATTTCCCATATCTAACTGGTTTTCGACTTCAATTAACTATTTCAAAGTGCTTCATGAGAATAGATTAATATTTATTGTCCAACTATTATTAATGGATAATAATAGTCTACATGCATCTATAAATAGGCATGCGATCTATAAATAGACTTCTACTATAAATAGAATTTTCTCATATGTTCTAAAAATAGACTTACACCTAAAAATAGCCAAAGGCTCCATCCTAATGTAGGTGCTTAATTTTCACTAGGATCATCATCTTGTTGAATCTCAACACTCCCTCTCAACAAGAAATGGATTATCCTTTACTCTGATCCTGTCTCTATGGTATTCAAATTTGCTCCTGGTGAGCACCTTCGTCAGAATATCTGCATCCCGATCTTCTATAGGAATGTACTAAAGTAACATGATCTTCCACTGCACATAATCTTTGATATGATGATACCATATATTTATATGCTTAGATATATCATGAAACACATGATTACTTGAGAGTTTAATGCAACTCATATTATCACAAGGAATCACTATAGGATCTAAATGAGAACCAAACAAACCAACCAGGATCTTTCTCATCAAGATAGCCTCACATACAGTTTGACTTGCTGCCATGTATTCCGCTTCCGCTGAACTAAGTGCCACAGATCTTTGTTTCCTGATGTACCAAGAAACAGTTGTAGGTCTGATACTGAAGATCCCCCCTGATGTGCTCTTTCTGTCCATTGGGCTGCCCACCCAATCTGCATCTGTGAATCCATGCAACTTCACCTCATCCATCTATCTGTACCATAAGACATTCTCAGATGTTCCCCTCAGGTATCTCAGGATATGCTTTCCTGCCTTCCAAAATAGCTTGGTAGGCTTAACCATCGCTTAACTAAGTTGGTTCACCTCATAGCATATGTCTGGTCTTGTATTCACTAAATACATTAGCGAACCCACTAATTTTCGATAGACAGTAGCATCCAGTACCTCTCAATATGCAGCGGCCTCTTTCCTTCAGTGTCCTAGAAGAGGAGTATCCATGGTTTTGTAGCCATCCATGTGAAACT
Organism: Pinus albicaulis; assembly: GCA_034641835.2. Lineage (NCBI taxonomy): Eukaryota > Viridiplantae > Streptophyta > Pinopsida > Pinales > Pinaceae > Pinus > Pinus albicaulis. The sequence goes on from CM076580.1 coordinate 798,978,720, forward strand.
TACCCAGCATCTCCCTTTCATACCTACCTTGAGACACAAAATGTTCAACATCTCACTGCCATATTTCCAATCCAAGGAAATAATGAAATATTCCCATATCCTTCATCTCGGACTCCTTTGCAAGGTCCTCCTTTCATGAGTGCATCAGATGCTCATCACCAGTCAATATTAAATCATCAACATAAAGAAAAATGATTAAAATCTTACCCTCCACCACAATTTGGTATAGTTTTGCATCCACCTTAGTCTTGGTGAAGCCAAGTCCAGTGAAATAGTTGTCTATCCGAGTGTCCCAAGCACGGGGTGCTTGCTTTAGCCCATACAACTCTCTTTTGAGTCTACACACATGTGCCTCACTACTGAAGTTCTAAAATCCTTCAGGCTGCTCAATGCACACTTCTTCCTCAATGATCCCATTGAGAAACACAATCTTCACATCCATCTGACGAATGTGCCAACCCATCTGTGCTGAGAGAGAAAGGATGGCACTTATAGAAGAATACCGTGTGATAGGTGCAAAGGTTTCTTCATAATCAATCCCCTCGATCTGTGAGAACCCCCAGCCCACAAATTTGTCCTTTTATTTCTCAACACTCCCATATGGAGCTTTATTTACCTTGTAGATCCATCTTGAACCTACCACTAATTTATCAACTAGCCTTGGAACAATTTCCCATGCACTGTTTCTGACAATGGAGTCATACTCCTCCACCATTTCATCTACCCATGTGGGCTCCTTCACTACTTCCTGAAAGGAAGATGGCTTAGTCACAATACATTTTCTCATGAGAGCCATGTATCCAGTAAATTGGTCAGGAGACTGTCTTTGTCTGTGCTGTGAAGTAGGGGTTCCTACATTCTGTGAAGCATCAAGTCTCAGCCTACCAACTTATGTGGTATGCCTTCTGTCAGTTCTGATGTTTGGCTCTACATGAGTGGACTCTTCCATTCCATGAACCTCCTGCTGTGGTTGATCCACATCTAGAGACTCATCTTTGGGAACCAGCAGTTCCTCCTCTGCATGCAAGTCTAGCTCCCTCTCAAGCAACAATCGCATGGCTTTCCCCTCATCGAATTTTATATCTCGTCGCTTAACAATCATCTTACTATTAGGAAAATACACACGATAATTATGGGGTGTTTCTGTGTACCCCACAAATATCCCAACTTCAGCAGTCGACTCCAACTTCTTCCTGGCGTTCTTGGTCACATGCACATAAAAATATTATCCAAACATCTTAAAGTGAGAAACATCTAGTTTCTAATCAGTGAAATATTCTTCAGGTGTACTCATGCCAAGTAATCTATGAGGACAACTGTTTTGCACATAAATGGAAATTTTGCATGCTTCCGCCCATAAATTCATTGGTAGGCGCTGATCATGCAACATTTCTCATGTTTCACCCATGGTCATTCTTTCATTCCTCTCCACGAACCCATTTTGCTGTGGGCTATGAGGCACTATGAGTTCTCTTTGAATTCCTTCTTTGTTGCAGAAGTCTTTGAATTCGTTAGAGATGTATTCTACACCATTATCACTCCTCAGAGCCTTCAATTTCTTCCCCAACTCTTTCTTCACCAATGCGTTAAAATCACATAACTTTGAGAATGTTTGATCCTTCTTCTGCATGAAGAAGATCTAGTATTTAAGAGAAAAGTCATCAACAAAAATAACATAATACCTTTGTTTTGTTGTTTAAGCAATAGAGAATGGTACACACACGTTTGTGTGAACTCTCTCCAGGATCACCGAAGAATAGTTCTCCTTTTCATGCAAGGTGGAATTTACATACTTCCCCATGGTGTAACCCTTACACTAATATAACTAAGAAAGTCTTCCCATTGGAAGTCCAGTAGATATTTTCTACATAACTTTTAAGGCTCCATGATGAAGATGGCCCAATCGCCTCTACCATAATTTTCCCTCATCCCGGCTCACCACTTTTTCTACCTTGCTTATCATGGCAGTGAAACCATATACCTTCAGCTTGTAGAGATTCTTAACTTGAATCCCTATCCTCTTTTCTTGTGATCCGAATGGAAAATAGCATCCACCCATGGTGTTCATCCACCCATGTTATCCATCCACCCATCAAAATTTACCCATGGTATTGTAAATGGCATCAAACCATGTTATTTATTTTCCTATGGTATTGTAAGTGACATATATCCATGATATTCATTCATCCATGGTATGTATCCACCCATGGTATTCATCTACACATAGAATTTACGAATGGCATTGTAAGTGGTATCTACCCATGGTATTGAACCATGGTATCCACCTATGGTATCTACCCATAATATTCTAACTCAAGAAAAGGATATAAATAACAAGCCTCACTTTGTAAAAGGACATATTTTCCACCATAATGTAGCTTCTACAGCTATTCTTTGTTTTAATAAAACAAGTTTCTTTGTGGTTTTATTTGCAGTGTTCTCTCTTTTTTTTGGCTTTCTAATTTTGTAGATCTTGTCAGATCCATTTCAAATTTTTAGATCTTGGGGGCCTCCCCACAAGATTAAGAATCATTGGTATCGGATTTAGGTTACGAATCCATGGGAATGAGGGTTTTAAGCATATTTTAGTTTAAATGTTTTGCAACAATATTCAAGAAACTCCATGAATTTTTTGGGCGGCGAGTTTGCAGATCATATATGAAAATTTTGGTGAAAATTTTACAAAAATAAAGACCAGATCTGGATTCCCTACGAAAAAATACCCAAATTAAAAAAACAAATCGGCCGAATTGGAGTTCGGATGAAGGAGATATCGCTCATTCAAAATCAGCAATGTTGCAGCAATTTTTCTGACGATAATTCATGGATGGCGGCTGTCCCGTCATTTATTGCAGTTTTAAGTGTGACATTTCAGATAAATAGTTACATATTTGAGTGCCCCTTGAAAAATCACCTGATTTCAGAAAACAAATCAGTCAAATCGGAGTCCGGATGAGGGAGTTATTGCTGATTTAAAATCAACTAATTTTTTCAGAATTTTGTCACGGCGGGATAGTTCCTGTGATAATCTGAGAGTGTAGAGTCTCTAGATAGCGATTTCAGACACATGGAAATATGTAGAATGATCATTCCATTTTGAAAACCAAGTAATAATAAATATTCTAAGTTATATTGATCGAGTTATGCTCATTTTAAATCTAGAGCAGCATTCAGAGCGGGTTCCCTTTGGAGAGGTGCCCTCCCACTCCGCTTTAGTAGGCACTTGCTTCACATTCATCAGTTTCAGCATATCAGTACTTGGCTTGGGTTATTTGGATATTTTCCCTCCCACCCCAAGCTATGTAGGCACCTGCTACTTCATTAACAATCATCATCATAGTTATGGGTCAACCGTAAAAAATCCTTCTCATCGAAGTCCATTTGCTAGGTTGCACACTGTTAGTATCATAGTTGGTCACAAGAATTACATGGTATCTCCATCCTCGGATCTTTGTTTTCTACGATTTTTGGTCATCAAAAACCCACACTTCATGGAAGTCCATTTTCTATACCGCACACTATCAATATCACAGTTGGTCACAAGCATTACTGAGTATCTCTATCCTCGAATCTTCGTTCATCATGGTTATGGGTTAACTACACAAAACCCTTCTCTTTGGTGGCTCTTCATATTAAACAAAGGCTTCTTAGGAGGGAAATTCATGCAATTGGGACTATTTCTTCTTAAGGAGGGAGGAATGATCCGAATGGAAAATAGCATCCACCCATGGCGTTCATCCACCCATGTTATC